>BJCM01154760.1:0-24871 GCA_018326385.1 Flaveria bidentis | reverse complement strand
TCCGTGCCATAATACGTTGTTCCAATTCCTGCTCATGAACATCATTAAGAGGTCTTCTTCGTGGAGGCAACTTGATCAGGAAATTTGGCTCTGATACCAACTGATGCAGTTGGAAACAGAGAGATAGATAATTAAACCTGTCGATTCAACGAGAATACAAGGAACAATCCTTCTAACTATCGTTGATTCACAAAGAATACCGATAATCAGGGTTTACACTAACACACAGTGATAGAGAGAAAACAGATTTTTTTCATAAACTTCAATAATCCTTTCACCCATCTCTTACAAACATATAAAGAAACAAAGCAAAAGTCGAATCGGCCACGAAACATAAACGGGCCGAAAACTGGGTCAAATGTAAAGTTCAATAAAATGTAAAAATAAGACAAAAATATAAATAACTCATAAAATAAGCCATGTTTGGGCCGAAACAATGACCCAAACTGCCTACGGCGTTTGTGAAAACGGACTCCTCGGTTAGACGGTCGTTTTGACTGGTCGCAGGCCCAAAACGGAGATTTCTAACCCAACTTATGATCGTTTTAGTGAAATCCCTTTTGATAAGCGGTCTTGGACCTTCAAAAATACTAGAACTTGCTCATCTACGCTTGGGTCCACATCAGATATTTAGTAATTAAACCTTGTTCATGTATCCCTAAATATGTTTAACTAACTCCGGGTCCCCTGATAATTTATTTCTTAATAAGACAATGTAGAGACTGAAATTTAGTCTATGAAATTAGCCATCTCAGTCTTTAATTTATCTTTTAGGAATTAAAATTGTCTTAACTACTACGTTATTTAGGCTTGAATGTGATTTTTATGATTGAAAATCTGCATTTTTAAAAACTTTTTCAGCCCCACATATCTTTTCATAAATACTGAGAGTCGGTCCTTATTATCAAGCAATTTTAGCTTTTAATATATCTTTTAAGGACCAGAAAATAATATTAGATATCATGTTATTCAGTCTCGAATACTGATCATCTGTACCCTTATAAGAATCTTTTCAATCCGAAATATTGCTTCTTACAAATTAATAATTAGTATCTTATTACAAAAAAATATTTCTCATATATATTTTTGGAGACTAAAAAATAGTCTTCAATATTGTATTTATTAGTCCATAACAAGTTTAATCAATAATATCATAACATGTTAGTTCTAAACTTTAAAATAGTAAAAACCTAAATATATAAATATATAACACTTGGTAGATTAATACTAAACTGTAGATGTCATCGCTTTGAGCATTATCTTCGGTTACCTGTGATCACCATGTATGTATTTTCATCTTCATTTGATTAGACAATTCTTACAAACCCAATGTGTACAATCTAAGCTTCTCAACATCCACGAAAAACCATATAATTGCTCATGTGAAGCGTATAAAAGTTGTACATCATTCTAAGTCAGTTTACTCATGTGATGTATTCTCAAAACTACATAAATGTCATATTGATAAATTGCATTTTTGGAACATCCCCATCTGTTAATTGTCATATTGATAAATTGCATTTTTGTAGCGAAGTAAAACTACGATGATCCCGTGCTTCTAAAGTGATTCGAATGTACTCAAAATTTGTCATCAATTGATGGAAGATCATTAAAAATAGTTTTTTTTCATCCATTCGAGACTTTTCTTAAAACATCTTTGCGAGGATTTGTTGGATGGGTGTCTTGCATTTCGCCTAATAATAAAGAAACCACCATAATCAAAAATCAAAATTACGCTTCCTTCTATTTTTATTTCCTCCTTCAAACTTTAGATGCGTAAATATGAAATTCCGAAGGATTATTGTTTTAAATAGCAGATCACTAAAAGAGTAGATATGAGTAGAAGTAATGGATTAAATAATAGGTTAAGTGGTATTTATAGTGTTTACATTTAATATTTTATGTGGGTAATGATCAAGCAACCGTTTTGCAAAGGTCGAAAAAAAAAGGAGGAATGGCTCGGTGGTGTATAGTATCTTTTTTCACCGAGGTGAAGGCTTTTAGGGTCATCTGGTTTAGGGGGTGGTGTTCCCATGGGGTTGAGTTTCCCTTACCCTCCATCTATGACGACACTATGTGCTCTAAAGGGTGGAGACCTTAGAAGAGGTGATGAAAACGAGCGGTGTCATGGAAAAAAGTTTAATAATATGGGCAGCTTTATACATTCCCTATCAGTGGATCTGAAAAATATGTGGGTTTGTTTGATATATTATATGGAATGGTTTTGAGAGGTTGTGAGTGAATAAGAGAAAAAAATGTTATTGCGGATTGATATATTTGAAGAATCACTATTCAATTCTTATAATTCTTTTAATATTTTTTAAAGTGGTTATGAGTGAATGAGAGAAAAAAGGTAATGATAAGAATATAAAAACTATTACTTAATTGAAAAGGAGAGTGAAAATATTGTGATTTTTAATGTAATTACATGGATAAAAATAAGAAACTCACCGTGAATAAAAATAAGCTTGTAAAATTATAATCTTTTAAAAATTTTGTTTCAAATAATTTTCATAGAGTTTAATGTAACACGCTCAATATATACCAATACACAATAAAAATAAAAATCAAATTAAATATATATATCCTTATGCTCATTGTCTTTTATTCTAGTGATATCGGTGATCATCTCTCATAAAAATAATGTGATTAGATATAAAATTAGATGATGTTTATGAGTAAAACAAAGGTTGTTAAAAAATATATGTAAGTAATATATTTTTATATAGGGTGGGGGAGTGCATTATTTTGAACTAGAACTGGCAAAAAAAAACCGGTTTGGCAACCGCTTCGAAAAGAAACAAAAACCGGTCCAACCCGGTGGTTTAGGTTCGGTTTGTAGGGACCCTCATTCAAACCGGTTTTTAACCCGGTCCGGTTTCAAACCGGTCTCAAACCAGTATACAACCGGTTCACAAACAAGTTCTCAAACCGATATCCCAAACTGGTTTTTAAAAAATAGTTGTTGTATAACGGCTTTATAGTTGTTTTTCGCCGTTTGAGGTGTTTTTTTGACCGTTTTTTGTTTTTTTATTTTCACTTTATACCCCCTTTAGGTTAGTATATATATGTACTAGATGTTTTGGTTGAAACACACGTTAAAACGTTCTCTACTCTCAAAAACACAAAAACGCCCAATACTTTCGTTCTCTTAGAAAAAACTCTCTGACGTGTGAAAAATATATATAGTAAATTATTATAATTTTTTTTTCACAAATTAGTTTTAAAAATTGAAAATTCTCAACTAAACTTCACACAAATGGCAAGTGTACCAGTCATGATTTAGTAAAGTTTAGGTAAGTCCGGATATCGAATCCATGAACACTAACGGCGACTATCGATTATAAACCTCTATCAACTTCTAACCCAAATAATGTATTTAATTTAATTAATTATGAAAAAACAAAATAAACAATTTAACTAAAATTAATTAGTCTAAACACGCCAGAAGAAATAGACAAATAAGAATTCAAACTTGGAAACTTGAATACGATCAAAAATGTAAAATAACTACCTAGGCAGGAATCCAACTAACATGTGATGACATAAAGGCAATGATTCGTATAACTATCTCCAAAAATATGAATATAGGGTTAAGTAGGTATGTTGCTACTTCCTAAGAAAACCAAAAACACATGTTAAGTATAAGACAAGTTTATTAAAATGTCTAATGGAAGATCGCCCTTAGGTTTTCTACCATAATGTCTTTAAGATTATATTTTCTAATCCTAAGACAAAGGACAACTCAATTAAATCCAATTAAATACCCTAAAATACTAACACCATGAATGAAAGGTAAAACACACTCTCACGAAATCTAAACCTAACATGTAACGGGTAGGAGGTTTTAAGCAATATCTATCACCTTTAGGTTCTAGAAAAATATCACATTGTAAATACTATCAAAATTATAGCCAATACTCATAAGATTATCTCTAATCAAAGTTTAAAACTAAAAACAAAAAGTAATTAATCGAAAGAATCAAGATCACGCAATCAATCAAGATCAAACAAGATCAAACAGACATAAGCAAGCAATAACTTTCAAGCATAAAACAATACACACATTCATATTTAATCGAAAGAATAATCATATTCTAAGCTTAATAAACAAATATACGAAGTTTTCAACCCAACCTAGGTAGTACTAATAAGTTAGCTACTCATAACGTTTAAAAACATCAAAAACAATAATAAAGTTTTAAACTTTAAAAACATAAACAAAATAATTAACGAAACAAAGAAAATAATGAAGAACAAATTGAAACTGGATGGTCTTCTATGCTTGAATCAATCCTATGCCTTCAAATCTTATTCTCCGCTTTAAGATTGCTTTTTACTCGTGTTCAAGACTCCAAATTGAAGCAAAAAAGAATAATTTGTTTTTGTTTTTCTCCTGCCGTCGCTGCTTGTTTCCATTCTTTTCTCCAAAAGTTAGGTTAATTTTCCCTTTTCTTTCATTCATGTGTGTCCTCCTTCTATCTTGTGGGGATGTCTTTTTTTTTCACATGGTGGCCCATCAACACAATTAACCAGGTCTTTAAAAATTAATATTATATGGGCCTAAACTGGTGTCAAAACAAAATAATATAACCAATAAAAATAGTTAAACAATTAAATCCACTACTGAATTTCTAAACATGGATCACAAATAACCCCCTTTACTAATAGTACGTATATTATAATAACTAGTAAACTTAACTTTTGACTAAATTAATAATAGTAATAGTGATAATTAATATATTTAAAGTTTTACTCGTTGGTCATAAGTTTTGTTAAAAATATATATAGTTTTAGAGCTTATAATCTCTTCAAACTCATTCAATATGGATGTGAACCAAATACGAGTAAAATTGTTTAATACTACTCAAAAGATGCTCAAAAGCGTAGGAAATATTTATATATAACCATATATAGTTTAGACCACATCACTCTCTTATAACTTTTTTAAATGGGTTCATCAAATGCTCAATCATTCGTTGGTTGTAATACTTCTACAAGCAATATGGTGGTAGCAATTTTTCCTACGAAAAAAAACCCCGAAATATGGTGCAATTACATTTATGTCAAATGGATAGCGGTCCGAACAAGGCTCGTTGCAAGTGTTTCCATAAGTTTTTCAAAAAAGATGCAAACACGACGTTAAAAAACCACATTGCGTATAAATATTGTAAAGCATTGAAAGGTGATCCGTCTCAATGTCAAGCTTCGATGACAAACGAAGGAAATGTTTAGGCTTATAACGTTGATGCGGTTTGGGAGCAAATGATGCATTTTGTAATTCAAGAAAGCTTGCCATTCGAACATTTCGATAACGAACGTTTGACTTGACTCATTCAACTAACTCTCTAACCACGCTACACATGTAAGTCGCGCTACTCTTTGAGAAGATTGTTTAAGAATGTGGAAAAAGCTAAAAATGAATTAATATCTTATTTTGAAAATTTACAAACCAGCGTTAACTTACCTAGTGATGTTTGTTCGACTACTCATGGTTCACCGGACTCGTACATTTGTGTCACCGCTCATTTGGCTGAACTCGATTCGTGACAAATGATAAAATGTACAATTGCATTTGAATTGTTTGATTATTCTCACGCCGTTGAAAACACTTTTAATCTTATTGACAAAGTTATAGAACGTATAAACTAGAAAAAAAATATTTTCTATATCTTTTGATAATGCGTCAAATAACACGCTTGCGATAAAACATTTAAAATTAAAATATAAATCAATGTGTGATAGAGTGTTTTTTCATAGACGGTTTAAGAACGATTGAAACAGTCAAAGATGATTTTAAAAGAATGTTACGTGACATTTTTAGCAATAACCAAAGATATAGTCGATATCACTAGTTTTGTAAAGGCGGAATTCGAAATGTTTAGGTCCGAATTGGGATGTATCTACACGATGGAATCTACTTGTAACATGTTTGAAAAGGCTATTAAACAAAAAGAAAGTTTAATATCCTTTCATAATAGTTTCGTAAGTCGTGGAAAGGCAAATACTTACCATCCATCGAGTTGGTACGTTATTGAAGAAATAACGAAAATACTTCAAATTTTAAAAAACGCAACTACTTGTCTTTCTGGAGTTTGTTATCTAAGGAGTCCGTTAGTACTTCACCAAAAATATTTAATGACTTTAAAATTAAATGAGATGTTGTTTAGGGATAGATTTTATTCGGATATGATACCTCCAATGAAAGAAAAACTTAAAAAATATTTTAAAAAAATGTCTCCAGTTTTTACACGTGTTGTTGTATTAAACCCTTGTTTAAATTTGTATGATAAAATTACTTCTAATTTGGATTTAGAAGTTGAAAACCTATTTTATGGTCAAAGTTTAAAACCTACTTTTAACCAACAATTAGAAAAAAAATGTTTGATATTTATTTATTAAAATGTGGTTAAACATTACAAATCCATGAGTCATTAAGGCAGGCGGCATATGCCAAAAATTCAAATGATCCAATGTTTGCTTTATATAATACTTTAAGGGGTGAATATAATAAATGTCAACGTGGTAACACTCCGAGTAGTGAACTCGGGAGGTATGGTGAAACAAACTTTTCATCCACCATGACTCCACAAGATCTTAAAATTTTTGACTTGTTGGCTTGATGGAAGGTAAGGAATATCAATTTCCCATCCTATCCACCATGGCCCGAGATTTACTTACCATCCAAGCTTCCACCATAGCTTCGAGAATTTGCTTTTTCTGTTAGTGGCAACATTATATCTGTAAGACGAACTTGACTCACTCCTTAAGCGGTTCAAATGTCTATTTGCTTGAAGGATTATTTTGATGTTGCGGAAAGAGTACAATACAAATGCTCACTTGAAGTAGAATTGGATTACAAAGCAAAATTACATGAGGACGAGGTAGAGAGCAGATTGACACCCAGAATGACCGATGATGAAGCGGCATATGATGAGTACCTTCGTGACAAATCCAGTTCTGGTGGCGAATAATAAAGTATCTAAATATGCAACGAACGAACCGAGAACGATTAAGCTAAATGTTTAGTTTTCAAAACAATTATTTAAACTTTTATGTTATTTAAATTGTTTATATGTTTTATATATTATATATTTCACTTTGATTTAAAAAAAAGATCATGACATTATTCAAACATACAAGTAACAAGTGAAATTATATATCTTACTTTGAGACGTTAAGTCATATTGATTAAATAGCAACGTATGATATAATACCTTAACATTAAATAAAATAATTATAATAATAACAATAATAATCACAACAGCAACAACAACAATAAGAACAACTGCCACCACCATGATATTAGTAACAATATTAATATCAATAATACTCATAACTTTTGTTTTATTGTTTTTGATTTAATTAATATAAATATGATTTTATATTTTTGACTGGGTAGTGAGATTGAAATTCTCACTAGGATCGAATATGATGATCGAGTTAATGATTGTATGGCGGAATCAAACAATCAATTAACATTAAATGCAAGAAATACTCATAAATGCTTGTTTGTATTGATGAAGGTGATTGATTACAAAAAATACTAGGATTTGAGCATTAAACAGTAATAATACACCTTGAGAATGTAAGACACAAAATATTCTAATTCTCTATCAACAGTCACCTCATGTACGAGGATTTCTATTCTATTTATAGGCTAACAAGATGCCTTTTTACAAAATAACTAAACTACCATTGACCAATACATCAGAACTAGTCTAAGTCTTCATTTGCATTTCATCTGTTCATCCGCATTGACAAATACGGATGAGTTGGACTTGATCAACATTTCTTCTTTTGTCATCCGCATTAGTAGTTGGTCATCTGCATTGAGTAATGCGGATGAACAAATACTTGTGCGCATTTGTTGTCCGGGCATCCGCATTAGTTAATGCGGATGAGGAAAACTTGTCCGCATAAATTTTAGGCTATTCGCATTTGTTAATGCGGAAGAACAAACACTTGTCAGAATTTGTTCTATGTCTTTCGTATGTACAAATGCGGTTAGCCAACACTTATTCTTCTCAGTAGATTCTTCATCCGCATTGGTTCTTGGACTTGTGGGATTTCCAGCAGAACAACCATCAACTCACCAATTGAATTGGCATGTATGATCCTTTCAGGGTCCAACAATTTTTTATATGTTAAAAAAAATTTTGTTTTACTTTAAATTAAGTATAAGTTTTTTTTATTGATTTTGATTTAACTAATATAAATATGATTATATATTTCTCATATATTAACATAATAATTTATTAATAACAATAAATAAACATATATAACCCTAACCAGTTTAGGCCCAAACCGGTTTTCAAACCGACCCAAATCGGTTTTATAGGGTTGGGTTTTTTCCCATCCGAGCCGTTTTACAACCCTAACCGGTTTGGGACCAAACCGGTTTTGATTTTGTTGACTAAACCGGTTTCGATGCGAACCCTAAACCTGTCTAAAAATAACTCGGATTGTACATGTCTATTTTGAACCCTAAAGTATGCTAAAAGTCCACCCACTCTAAACAAAATAATAAATCATCTTATTTGAACCATAAAGTACCCTACATCACCCTTAATAGGAGCACTAATCCAAACTACCTTAAACATTTTTAATTAGATTAAAATACATTTTTTCATTAGTTACAAATTTAGTTACATAGTAGTCTCTTTGGTATGCGTAAAATAACATGTTTGAGTCCTATAAGTTTCAAGTAACAGGTTTTGCGTTTTATGTTCTTAAATTTGTAACGAGTTTAAGTATTAAGGCTAACACTTGTTAGTTTTTCTATTAAACTAGAATGAAGTCCCCTCGTGTTGCGACGGGGACGTAAACTCGTGTCAAATATACCCAATATCACACCACCATCATCGACCATCAATTGAAGTTGTGGTATGTTAATGCAAAGAAATTAAATTAAACGTAAAAGACAGATTAGGATAACTAAGTTGATCTAGGACCCGCGCGTTGCGACGTACATGTCAAGCTAGAAAACGAAAAAACGTTGAATCACACATGCACATTGCGTCATGTTAACTCACAAAATTTAGACGAAACATATAGCGAAATGAAAATATAGTGAACCTCACATGTATGTTACGTCATGTTAACTTGAAACTTAGAATGAAACGTAAAACGATAATTTGCAAAACAAATTTTAAAGTAAAAGAGTTCTAAGGTTTAATTAAAAAAGATGAAAATTTTTGGGTTAGAAGTAAAAAAATAGAAATTGTAAGGTTACATTGCAAAAGATTAGAAGTTTTGGGTTATTTTTTTATAAACCTTAAGCATAAGATACATTGTAAATTTGTATAAAATAAGTTATATATAATATAATAAATATAGTTAATAAATTGTAGAATATTCTTTAACCTTCCATGAACATTACCTTGGTCAAAGCATATGTACAACACCTTTATGCATAAAGATGTTTATAGTTAGTAATATACTACTATTAAGCCCCCTACGTTGCAGCGGGAGGCATAAACTATGCCAAGAAGTACCAATTGCAAACCACCACCTGTGAACAGCAACACTGTAAATACTCATATAAAAACAACAATGATAAAATCAAATAAACGTAAACACGTTAAACCACATAGGTGAAACATAAAACATATAAAACAAAAAGCAAGTCAGTGTAGGACTAGCGCGTTATGAGAGTATCATTAAACAGGGTAATATAAACATTAAAATGTTGAATCACATACGCACTTTGCAGCGTGTTAACTTGCAAAATCTAGATCAAAACGTAAAACAAAATTTTATATAATATGAAAAATATTGATGACTAAAGTTGAAAGTAAAAAATGTTAGCGCTAAATTGTAAAGTATTAGGCTAAAATATAAACAATAAAGAATGAAAACAAAAAACAAAATAGTAAGTACAACCAAATAATCACATAGTACAACCTTTAATGCATATTAAAGTTGATAATTAGTATATACTAGAATTACGTCCCCACGTTGCGGCAGGGGCGTAAAACAATACAAAATATCACCAAAATGTCACATCACTGCCAACAACCACCAATATTGAAGTTACGGTGTGTTAATGCAGATAAATTAGACCGGAACGTAAAACATATAAAAGTATAACCACGTTAATCTAGGACCCGTGCTGCTGGACCGTTTAAGGGGATTGGTCACTTACAACACAAACACACAATGAGCAGAGTGATGTTTAAAACACTTAACAAATCAAATATGGAACTGGTAAACACAAGGATGTTACTTAGAACACATATAACACTAAGACAGAACAAGAAATAAACAACACAACTAAAATGATTTTCAAGAATGTTGTATTGCTCTCAAGTTCTCTTACAAGTGTTTAAGCACATAGTAAGTTACAAAAACCTGAGATACTTTATACTACATCCTACAACCGGCCATACTTAGAAGACTAGCTGTAACACCCAGATATTTTAAAAGAAGTAAAAATAGAATGAAAGAAGAAAAATACAATTTAACCCAAGATGAGGGGTTAAATGTGCAAAAGTACAAATAAGATATTATATTTTGTACAAAAGGTGGTGTGGCCGCCCACACCTTTCTGCACATCTTGTTTCAACCGGTTCTAGAGAGAGAAAGTAAAGAACTTTTGGGTTTTAGAGAGAAGAAGTAGAAGAATTTAAATACGAGGTAAGAATTCATTGTTTTAAGTTGTTCTTGGCTGGTTATAGCCTCGGTTATATATGCTTATGTGTTTATGTTATGTTCGGTTGTGTGTGTTTCGGTGGATTATAGGTGTTAGAACTTACTTGCATACAGGTTTGAAGGAAGTTATACTCAAAGTTGCATAAGGTGAGTTCTAGAACCCCCTTTTTACATGTTTTAACTGATTTTGGGGCTGGAAACGCATGTGTGAACGTTTTTATTAAATGGGTAATTATACCCGTATGTTCATATGTGTGTATGTGGGTGGGGTATGATTTGGATGTATTATGATTTTATGTTTTTGTTATGAGCCTGATATATGTTGTTTGGTATGTTAGAATTAGGCTTGAACATGTTCGGAATTGAATTGGGATTGAACAATGTTGTTTACACTAGGTTGGTAGCCCATGCACCTGAATTTGGCTCATGCGCCCAACAGTCAAATTGCCTAAGTGTTTCCCTAGACGCCCAAAACCCATGTGCCTAGATTTAGGCTGAAATTGGCTAAGTGTTCCATGCGCCTAGGAATTCATGCGCCCAAATAATGACCATGCACCCAAAAGTTTCCCATGCGCCGGAAAGGTCATGTGCCTGCATAGTGTTCATGTGCCTGCATAGGGCTCATGCGCCTAAAAACTTAGAAAATTTTTTGAAATTTTGGGAAAAGGGAAGTTTTAGGCTATGACCTGGGATGTTCCCAGGGGTGATGTAAGATGATCACATGATGATGTATGATGTTTCATGTGATGTTTTTGATGATGGTTACGCATGATTTTGTATGTTACTTTATGTTCCTTAGTATGTATATTTCCATGGCTTTGCGTGGTATGTTATGATCATGAATAAATGAAAGATGAAAGTGGAACATAAGGAAGAATGAATGAATGTATGAAAATTCTTGCAAGCCACACCCAATGAAGGGTGTTAGCTCAACTGTGTGCGGGTTAGCTACCCCAAAAGGAAGCACACAGGGGTCTAATAATTGTGATTGACCATATATATGGGATCCTTGTCGCTTGAGGTACCAGAGTCAGCTTCGTGCATAATGTTCGGGGTCTATGAATAGACCTCAGGCCTAGTAACCAGCTTTGTACATAATGTTCGGGGTATAACACATGACATTGGTTCAGAATATAAGTAAGGAAGATAATGATGAATGTATAAAATGTATGGTAAGGAAGATAATGAATCAGAACGAATGATAATGATGACGTACATTGAGTGAATGTTAATGAATAATGATGAAAGATAATAATAAGATTATCTATGTGTACATATGATGCATGATCGCATATTAAAGTAAAGAACGGTTTAAACGAAAGTAAAGTATTTTATTTTAAAACTAGAACTTACTCAGCAACGCTGACTTTTATGTGTTTCCAGTTGGCAGGTGATTATTATTGAGGATGGCACGGGGCAGCTACTTATAATTTTAGGATGGCATCCATTTGTTTAAATTATGACATTTTTGTGATGTAATGCAAACGATAAATATTTTGTAACAGTTAACTACGTTGTATTGTTTTTCAAAAGCTGTCATTAAAATAAGAAATACTTTGTTTAAATAAATTCTGTTGCAATGTTTGGTAAATGCAAATGTACGTTTTATATTTTATGTGTGATAATTGATCAGCTGTAAGCATCTTGAGAACGGGGCCGTACACCAGCTGGAAATATTTGAACTAGATAACAAAATTAAATATAGAGTCAAAAGGCAGACTACCTTTTGACTTGTGACTATGATATGTCATAGCTCACATCCTAATATATTACAAAAACGATATAAGTACATAAAGTAGAAAGCACAAACTCAAGACCTCAATGTACAGTTTACCAAAAACACGGACCTTTCACCAACTTGTGAAAGTTGGTGAGTCAACAGAGTTGTAGCAGAAAGTGGTCCAGCTTTATGGTAAAGTACATTAAATAAAGCATGTGTACAAAAAGTTTTCGGAAGATAATCTGTCTTCACTTCTTGGCTCCGTAATACTTTGTCCTTTAAGCATCGAAATACTTCACTTTAATCTTCAGAAGATATTGGTCTTGGCTACGAAAGACTTTAAACTTAGAGTAATTAAAAGTGCATGCTATAAAATCTTCCGAAGCATCTCTACTCTTGTACTTCAGTGCATGCATGACGGAAGACTTTGGATATTTTAGGTGCATCAGCCTTATATAAAACCTTACAAACTCCTCCTAGGCTGATGCTACCAAAACATGTGAATATCTTAAATGTTGACAGTCCTCATTATGATGATGACCATACCCCTTTTCACAAGATGGTTAGGATCACTCGGTCTCTCATAGAATCTTCTCATCTCAAACAGATCATATAAAGGTAGATTGAATATGTCTTGCCAAGTATAGACATCTTCAATACATTGATCTCTAATCACATGCCATCTTTCTGTATTAGTGGAGTAGGTCCAAGACAAGATTGATCTTCCTGATGCAAGAGGAGCTACTTGGATTGAAGTTGTCTGAGCTTCCTCTTGTTGCATTTCCTCAGGATATTCTGACTTCTCCAAAGGTCTGGAGGTTGATTAGCATGTCTTCTTATTCTTCTTTGACTTAGGTCTAGAAGCCATCCTTTTCCTGCCCTTTGGGAACTTTGACTTAGAAGACTGGCATGTAATGCCTTGTTGTTTTGTCTTGTCTTTCTCAGTTGGGTCTATCTCCCTCACAGGTTCAGAAGGAGAGGGGGTTTGACCCTGCTATAGATTAGGAGATGAAGCTTGCTGAGACTTAGTAGGAGGTCCAAGTTGTGTTATCTTATAAGGTTCAACCTTAACCTCCACTACTTAAGGGCCTTGAATTGGTGGGGAGTGTAAATCAATAAGCTCTCCTCTTTAAATCTTCTGCTTGATCACCCATTTATGCTCATCCATGGTGGATAGAGACATAGGACCAAGTCTCCTTCCTGAGAATCCATACAACTTCAAGAAGCTCATCATCCTCTGCCTATCAGCAGACTTCTTTTGACTTTTTTGGACGATGGCTCTTGATTTGGTTGCTTCTTCCATTAATTTTCTCTTTGTACCCTTTTTTCTTTTTGAGCACCTGAAGTTCAAGTTGTTTGAGCTACTCAAACTCAATGAACTCAAAGAGAAGGGGAAGAAGTGCAGCTGCCTGGTAGAGACCTGTGACACTCAAGTAGCTGATCACGTTTTGCTTGTATGTTTCTTTATCTACACGAGGTTCTTGAGATGCCATAGTCTCTTGCACAGGACATTCCTGAACTAGAGAGAGAGTAGGAGCAATCTTGCATCCTCTGCTTTCTTTCTCTCTTTTGACACTTCCATGTCAGCCAATTTATTAAGTTCTTCTAAGGGAAGAGATATGATCTGATCAATATCATAGTTCCTAGTTTGTAAATAGGTAATCCTGACTGCACTTAACTTATCATTTTGAGTATTAGGTCTGGGGGCAGCCCTGATTGCAGCTTGCATAAGTCTTGAAGACGTAATTGAACTATCTCCCCTTAGCCTCCTCTACCTCTCTCTCTCCTCCTACTTAATCTCCTCAGGAGTCATTTTCCTTTTCTCTTTGTCAATCATAGACCTTTGTGACTTAGGGTGGAGAGAGCTTTGGCCTTTATTGCTTAGAGTAGCATCCATGCTCTGGCTAGAGAGAGGCTATGACACACCTTCACTACCAAGTGTTCCACTGAGGGATAAATTGCTATAGTAGTTATAGATATGACAGGACATTCAGGCTCTGTCACTAGGCCTTTAGTCAAGGTTTTCCCTTTGAAGCTAATCTCAGGGTCTGCCTCAACATCCAACTGGGCCTTTAGTCAAGGTTTTCCCTTTGAAGCTAATCTCAGGGTTTGGCTCAACATCCAGTTCATCGATTACATTACCTGATTGCCTCTATTTTCTTCTTAGGCTGAACTCTTTAGTAATTTTTTCTTGAATCCTTTGAGCCAACCTACCAGCTTGTCTAGATTGACTTGGATTGACAATTGGCATGTTGATTAGGTCAAGACCTTCATAGTAGTTCAAGGTTTAAAAATTGAAGACCTCTTGCTGCCTTTGAACTCTTTGAAGAATGAAGGCTCTTCTGTCAACATCCTACCTCCACCTAATTATGTAGTTTGAAGTTCCTTAGGGTGGGGATGACATAGCCCTTGGAATACCTTTCTCAAAGAGACTCTGAATGAGAGAGTCTAGAGAATCCATATCAATATGAACTTGAGAAAGTTGCTAAGTATAGACAATTGCAAGTGAGGATGGTGAGTCCTTGGTGTCCATACTCTATGAAGAAATCCTACGTTCCGTGATTGCAATGACTTTCTCCCCCTTTTTGGTAGCATCACCCTTTTGCATAGGTGAGCTAGGAGTTAGGTCAATCACATCCATAGGATCTTTGTGTTCCTGGATGAGTTCTCCTTAAAGGTCTCCTAGCTAGTTGTTCCTTGAGATAAGATATCTCAAGTTGCTAGTCATTGACCATGTTTTGTAAGGTAGTCACCTGAGATTCCAAGTGATGAACCTTAGAGACTAGGTAGGTCCATGTTTGTGACAGTTTTTGCACCCTTAGTCTCAAATTCCCCACATCTTCATCAGAAGAATCACTGAGGGATGAGAGAATTGGACCTAAATCCTCACTCTCATCACCAACATCATGTTCTTGGTTGTTGGATTTCCCCTGTTCATTGGTAGCTTCAAATGAAGTGTCAATGGACTAGGTTTCCATGGTTGAGGTCTTAAAGATGTAATCATTTGCAGAAGTGAGAGCCTCTTCTATATGAATCTCCTTATTCACCTCAGTGCTAGGTGGATGATGTGGGCTAGATATAGGAGAAACAGGAGCACTCATATCTCTTTGAGTAAGGGAAGTGTAGAGAGACTCATGGTATTCATTGAAACCTATATATTCATCATCATAGAAGTGAAGGCATGGAATTTTTGGTTGAGATCTAAAGACTAGGGATGGTAATTGTCCCTTGAAGGTTGTTCATTTGAGTGTTGAGACTTAAAGTGAAGGCTTAAGGCTGATGGGCTAATAAACTCATCAGGCTGAGCATGAGAAACCTCAGCACTGATCCTAGAAGATATGGGAGTGGTTTGCTCCTCAGGAGAAGTGGGAGCTCCAGTGTCCACTTCTGCTTGTATGGGTGGTGATGTGGGGGCCTGCACAAGCTGAATAGCTAAAGCAGGGGTTCGTTTGGGTTTTCTTTTATAGGTGAGGGTGATTTGAGGCTGTTTAGGTGGTTGAGTGGGAGAAGGTGTGGGTTCAACACTAGCTTGTATTGTTGGGTTGTCACATTAAGCAATGAGCTCTAACATTTTGGGGACAAGGGCTGTTTCTATCCCACAGAAGCCAACAGTTAGCATTTTCATGAGTTTAAAGATGTCGAGCTTCATTTGTCTCAATTTAAGAATATTATTTGTTTCCTTTAACTGTGAACCCAGTTCAAAGTTAAGAATGTGTTGAACATATCTAGGAAACATATAATATTCTAAGGAGTTCAAGTTAGCAAGTAAATTTGTATAGACAAATTGAGAGTACATGAACTTTACCCCTTGAACCATCCCATACACTATGAAGGAGAGATCCTTAGGAAATCTGGTCTTAACCCCCATGCTTGTTGGACAAGCTGTGGATAACCACATATAGTAAGTACTTCCACTAGGAGGAGACCATCCCTTTCCTGAAGGTCTTTATAGAGAAATCCCCTTTATAGCCCAACTGCTGAAAAGGAGTGGTTAACAACTTCCTTTGGGAAGGACAACTCACCTTCTTCATCATCCAGCTGAAGATGGTTGTTGATTATGGCCGGAGTGATGAAGATTGTCCTCCCCTACACTGTAGTAGACAATGTCTTCTCCCGTCCAAAATGACTTAATGACAAGTCCTCCAAAACTCAATTAGATGATCCTCAAAGAGGGTAGGATCAATGGTTAGGTAGGTGAAGCAGTTTAACAGAGCTATAAAGCGACAAACCTATGAGAAAGTTGAGTCTTTCTCAACGTTTAACAGAGCAACCTGATTTTGTTACCTGTGAAGATACATAGTGAAATCAGGATTGTTTCTATGATTTAGGTTGGGTATTTTGACAAAGCTTAACAGTGAAGAAAGTGAAGAACAAAGGTGGTATATAGGTGAATTTAGGTTTTAGAGCGGTGGAGAGGAAGAAGAGAGTGAAAGAGGGGGAACCGTTGCGTATATATATATAAACTGGACATGAGACAAAGTTAATGAAACATGATTATCTTTGAAATCCGGATGTCGGTCCCACCTCTGAAAAAGCAATTTTTTTTGCCAAAAAGTTAGTTTTCTTGGAAGATTAATATCTTACGAAGGTAATTTTTCTTCGAAAGTTTTAATGAAAAGCTTCCGAAGCCAAATTGACTTCGGAAGAAATTCCAAATAGTTTAGATAATTTTGCTTCGGAAGAGATGAAAACTTGAAAGTTTTAATAAAGCTTCCGAGAGTTAATTTCTTTCGGAAGAAATTGTTCTTGAAAACATACAAGTACTCAGGAATATTTGTTAAGCTTTGAAAGATACTTTGTAAGTCAAAGTATCTTCCGAAGGTAAATTTTCGTAAGTAGTAGTTTGTTTTAAAAACCTAAATTTCTTCCGAAGATTAGAATTTTCAAAAATCTTAGGAATGTCTTAAAATATTTTTTCTTCCATAGTAATCAATGGCTTATAAAGGTGATAGAAATAGACAAACTTAGGACACACAGATTTTAGAGATAATATGAATAAGTTTTAAGAAAAGCTACTTAAAGTTAATTATCTCAATAATTGATACAAGATATTTAAATCTTTGCTCATCAAAAGCCTTGGTGAACAAATAAACATATTGTTCATCTATGTTAACTTTAATTAGTTTGATTAATCCCTTCTCAAAGTTATCTCTTATCAAATGATATCTGATATTAATGTGTTTTGTTCTTGAGTGCTACACATGATTCTCTATAAAGAGATGGCACTATTGTTGTCTATGTGGATAGAATTCTTTTTGAAATTATATCCATAATCCAGCATCTGATTCTGAATCCAAAGCACTTGAGCACACTAGCTTGCAGTAGTAATGTATTAAGCTTTAGCAGTTGATGCAGATACACAGGATGGTTTCTTGCATTGCCATGAGACTATCCTTCCACCAAGAAACTAACATCCCCCTGATATAGACTTTACAGTCATATTGCAACCACCATAGTCACTATCTGCGTATGCATACAAATTAAAGTCAAAAATTTTAAGATACCAAAGCTGTAACACCCAGATATTTTCTTTGAAGCCGACAAAAAAAGAAAAAGAAATAAAGTCCAAAGTCGGGGGACCAAACTTGTCAAAACAGGAGAAAATTTGGAAGAGTTGGGGAATAAGAGGGGAGGGCAGCCCATACCCTCCCCACACCCACAAAAAAATATGCCCAAAGAGAGGAGAGGAGAAGAAAAGGGAGAAAAAGGGAGAAAAACCATGGTTCGAGTGGATTCGAGCTTGAAAATCGAAGTGTAGCGGGTCTAATCGAACCTCTACTCGAAGGTGTTGCTTTTGTGAGTTCTAGGACCCCTCTTTTAACCGTTCTCAACTGATTTGGGGCTAGAACACATAGTGAAAACCCGTTTTTGAAATGTGTGTGTTTGACCCGTGTGTATGTGTTTGTGTTTGATGCGAGTGATGTGTGATTTCGAGCTTGTGTGTGCTTGAATGGTGTTGTGGTATGTTTTCCTAAGGTTTAGGATGGTAGATTTGAGCTTAGAACGGGTTTGGAAGAGCTTGGTGGTCGAAAAAGGCAGATTGGGTTCGGGATGAACTGCATTCTACATCAACTAGGGCTAGGCGACCGAATGGAGGCCATACGACCGAATGAGGTGCGATTGGGGTTCATTCGTATGATTGAGGTTCATTCACAGGATTGAGGGCCAGTCGCATGGGGAGTCATGCGACTGAGGGCCCTTTCGCATAAGTGCTAATCCGCATTAGTTTCATCCGCACAAGGTGTTCATTCGCATTAGTTCCATTCGCATGGGACTCATCCGCATTGAGTTCATCCGCATTAGGTCTATTCACATGGGTGTTCGTTCGCATAGGCGTTCATCCGCATTAGTCCATTCGCATGATGTTCAGTCGCCTGGAGGCCATGCGACTGAAGGGTGCCCATACGCCGAAGTAGGGCCAGCGTACCCAGGGAAAACGCGGTTTAATTACCGATTTTCGGGGGAAGGTGTAGATGTGAGTTTTGATATGGAAGTTTCCCGGGGGTTCATGTAAGATGACTTTTGAGGCCTTAGAGGTTATGTTGGGCATGATGATGATGTATGATGTTGTATGTTTACGCATGATGTATGTTATGTATGTATGTTGATGCCCTATGTGATGATGTTGATTGTGCATGATGATGTTCCTTATTATTATATATGATTATTTTCCTTTGGCTTTATGTGGAATGTTAATGAATGAAATGAAACTATAATGTAATGTAAAGTGGAAGATAAAGAAAAGTGGAACATGATGAATGCATGCATTAATGAATGATGAAAGTAATAAAAGTCTTGCAAGCATTGTATGTCGGGACACGCCCCTTTGTAAGGTGTTAGCCCAATGGTGTGCGGGTTCGCTACCCCATGAGGATGCACATCGGGGTCTTTCTTTGTGATTGACCATTTGTATGGAACCATTGTTGCTTGCCTTAGGTACTATGGTCAGGAGGTGCTGTGCACCGTGATGGAAGGTCTATGATTGGCTTAGGCCCAATACCATGAGACTGAAGGGCATAGCACATGACAATGGTACACCTGAACTTTATCTTAAGTATTGTGGCAGAGGTGTTGTGCACCGTGATGGAAGGTCTATGATAGGCTTAGGCCCGGTACCATGAGACTGAAGGGTAAAGTTCATGGTTTTGACGGAAAGAAAAGATGTAGTGATGAACTAATGAATGAAAGTAAGAATGTATGAATGAATGGAAGTTAATCAGCGATGAAGATAATAATGGCATTATCTATGTGTACATATGATGTATGATCGCATGAAAGTAAAGAACGGTTTTAATGAAAGAAAAGTATTGTTTTATTATAAAACTAGAACTCACTCAGCAACGCTGACTTTTATGTGTTTCCAGTTGGCAGGTAATGATTGCTGAGGATGGCACGGTGCGGCTACTCAGCTCTTTAGGATGGCATCCATTGTTATAACGCTTTTGTGATGTAATGCAACATGTATTTTGTAACTTGATAACGATTTATTATTTTGCAAAAGCCTTTATTACGAAATGGAATGTTTTGTTTAAATGTTTCCGCTGCAACATTTTTATGTAATATGATGAAAATATATGTTTTATGTGCAATGATTTACCAACTGTAAGCGTCTCGGGAACGGGGCCTTACAAAAGCCCAAGTGTTGAGGCACCTTTGAGATATATCAAAATCCTCTTGACAATGACTAGGTATGACATCTTGGGTTGGCATGATATCTTGCATAAATACACGTGGTAAACATGATACCAGGCCTGCTAGCTATGAGGTACATAAGATACCCATGGATGTTCATCCACACACTCCCCCTCAAGATCAGGTACAAGGGAGTGGTTTCTTGCTATGGGTGTCTTAGCTACCTTACAGTCAGTCATGTTAAATCTTTTAAGTATGTCTTGAACATACTTTGACTAACTTACGAAGATGTTATTCTTAACTTGCTTCACTTGAATTCCAGAAAGAAATTAAGTTCCCCCATGGCGCTCATTTCAAATCTATTATTCATCAGCTTCTTAAAGTCTTTGCAGAGCTTTGGATTAGTTGATCTGAAGATAATGTCATCTACATATACGTGAACTAGCATTAAGTCATTTCCTATGCCTTTGATAAATAGAGTTCCATCTATAGTACCCCTTCTATATCCATGCTGACAGAGATACTGTGATAGAGTCTCATACCACTTCCTTGGTGCTTGATGCAACCCATAAAGGGCTTTATCAAGCCTACAGACATAATCAAGATGATCAAGATCTGCAACCCCATGCGATTGTTTGACATACACCTCTTCATCAATCACCCCATAGAGAAAAGCACACTTTACATCAAGTTGATAAACCGTAAAGTTCTTGGATGCAGCAAAAGCTAAGAATATCCTAATAGCTTCAAGTCTTGCAACAGGAGCAAAAACATCTGTGTAGTCAATTCCTTCTTCTTAAGTGTATCCTTGAACAACTAGTCTAGCTTTATTCTTGATGACAATTCCTCTATCACTATTCTTATTCCTAAAAATGCATTTGGTTCCTATGGTATTCTACCATTGAGGAAGAGGACATAGATTCCAAACCTTTTACCTTTTGAATTGAAGTAGCTCCACCGGCATATCTTCAACCCAACTTCCATTCTTTAAAGCCTCATCAATTTTCTTAGTCTCTATCTGGGATAAGAGACAAGAGTGAAGACAAACATTTACATCATGAGTTTGTCCTCTTGTTTTAACCCATGATACAACATCTCCAATGATGTTTGTGGTAGGGTGAGACTTGTGAATCCTTAGCTGAGGGATTACAGCAAGTTGCTTAGAGAGATCTAAATTTGAGAAATTTAGATCAGGCATTGAAGTTTCGCCTACTATATCAGCACACTTATCAATAAAAACTTGATCCAATGAGTGTGTGACATCATTAATATTTTCTTTAATGGGATGGTTATCAGCATCTAGAAGTTCTTGATCACTGTCACCATCACCATGATCTTCTACATTTGAAGCTTTTTTATCTGAGAATGGTACCTCTAAGCTGGAATTTGAAGGTATTTTAGATGTACCAGCTGAATTTATCACTGTTGTAATGTTTGAAACTTCATTTGCAGAGTTAGACATAAGTGGAGCTGAAAAAGTATAGCTTGAAGGTCTTCTCAGCACAAATTTTAGATCAGGATCACCTGTAGGTAATATATCTGTTGACCCTGAAACATGCTCACAAGATTTGTTAAAATAGTTGGAAACTAAATTAATATCAAACAACCAATCAGGACCACAACCTTTCACACTGGAAGTGTGCTCATTGAAGGTCACATTGGCTGACTCCTCAACTACTCTAGTTCTGAGATTGTATACTCTATAAGCTTTGTCTTAGGAAGAGTATCCAATAAAATGTCCATCATCTAATTTCTCATCAAACTTGGTAATTTGATCTTTGGTATTCAAGATGGTGCAAGGACATCCAAATGACCTGAGAAACCTAATGAAAGGTTTTCTTTTGGCAATTTGATCTTTGGTATTCAGGAGTCTTACCATGTGTCTTAACCACTAAAACTTTGTTTTGCACATAGCAGGCACTGTTGACTACCTCTGTGCATAAGGTGATGCATAGCTTAAAGTCAGACAGCATGGTTCTTGCAGCTTCAATAAGTTTCCAGTTTCTCCTCTCAGCAACTCCATTTTGCTGAGAAGTCCTGTGAGCACTGTATTGTCTTCTAATATCCTTTTCATCACAAAATTTATTAAAAAATTGGTTCTTGAATTCAGTTACTTGATCACATCTTATGATTTTGACCTTGTGATCACATTGATTCTGAATCTTTAAGATGAAATTCTTTAGAATTTCAGGGGTCTCATCCTTAGTTCTAAGAAAAAACCCAAGTGAATCTTGTAAAGTTATCTATGATCACTATAAGTAAAAGGTCCTTCCTAGACTCATTACACTGGTAGGGCCAAAGAGATCCATATGTAATAAGTGTAGGGGAGTAGTAATTGAGTTTCTTTCCTTTTGTTTGTCAGTTACCTTGTGTTGCTTCCCTTTGAGGCATGCAACACAATGGTCATCACTTGTAAACTCTTTCTTTGGCATTCCGGTTACCAAATCATTCTTAATTAATTTATTCATGTTCTTAAAGTTTACATGGCACATTCTTTTATGATAGAGGAAAGATTCATCATTATTTTCTTTAAATAGAAAGCATGAAACTTTCCTTGAAGGATATGTTTCTTGCAAATCCATCTTGTACATGTTCCCTTTCTTGAGGGCTCTAAGCAAAATGTGCTCATGAGGAATGACCACCCCGGGCCTGAGAACAATGCACTCATGCTCAGTAAAGAGCATGTTATGACTTTGATCACAAAATTGAGATACACTCAAAAGATTTTATCCAAGCTCCTTGATAAAGTTTACCTTCTTAATGTTGAGCTTACCAACCTTGCCCCTGCCTGTAATTTAACCACCAGCATCTCCTCCGAAAGCAACTGATCCTCCTTCAATTCTTTCAAAGTTCTAGAGTAGTGACCTATTGATTGTCATGTGCCTAGAACAGTCACTATCAATGATCTAGACATTTTTTTTGTCTTGAGCTGTTCATGCACCAAAAGAGATGGTTAGTTACATTTGGAAACACAAGGCTTATTGGTCTTGGGCTTATCAAAAGAAGTTGAAGGCAATGCAACAGTAATAGATCCTATAGTCATGTTTCGAGGATTATTTACTAATGTTGATGGAGAACTTTTACTCACTTGGTCATTCTTTTTCTTCCACGCCACCTTTGGATGTTTAGACTTGACCTTCAACACTTTGTAAGTTTTGTTGACTTCAAAAGTTTTGATGACTGGACCTTCGAAAATCTTGCCAGCACTATAGCAGAATTTGGTGCTTTAGAAGCATTCCTTTCCTCCGAGACCAAAATTTCTTCCGAATATAATTTTCCACTTTCCTTCATCTTTATTTTGGAGCTTCTGAAAGTAAGAGATTTTTCTTCCAAAGCTTGTTTTTTCTTCAAACTCTTAGATGTCTCTTTCTTGGTCATATGGACTGTACCTTTTGGAATGTAAGGACAATTCTTAGCAAGATGAGAAGTACTCCCACACATGACACACTCTATTTTCTTATTTCTAAGAGTCTTTTTGGTGAACAAGGCTAAACTTGTTCACTTTCCTTATCTATCTTTATCTTTGCAGATGTTGTGGAAGTTCCTTTAGGGTGAAAACTTCCTTTAGAGATGGATGGTTCAGGTTGTGTAGCAGTGGTACATAACTGATCAGCCTTTTTCTTGATACTAGGATGATTTGGACATAAACTAAAACTCCTGGTACTAGAGTTTAAGTTAATGTGTTTAGTTTTCACCACCTCAAATCCTGTAGAGATAAAGACTTGTTTCTGCTTAGAATTGAAGGTGGCCTTGATCTTTTGAGCCTTCTTTCCTTTTCCATTGCTCTTTCTGATCAAGTTTTTTCTAATAGACTTGGTCATCCCAACCTTCGTACTCTCCTCAAAAGAGTAGTGACCCTTTTTAGAATCCTTTTCGTCACTCTTCTCAAAGGCATTCTTCACTAACTCTTCTTCATCCTTTTTAGTCAAAGGATCTATGAGGGAAAGCTTATCTTCATGTAAGGCCCCGTTCCCAGGACGCTTACAGTTGGATCCTCGTCGCTCATAAAACATAATATTACATTTCACTTTCATTAAACATCGCAGCGGAAATGACAAAATAGACATCTCATTTCATTATAAAAGCTTTTGCAAAATAATACATCGTAATTCGATTACAAAACCCAAGTTGCATTACATCACAAAAGCATTATAAACATGGATGCCATCCCAAAAGAGCTGAGTAGCCGCCTCGTGCCATCCTCAGCAACTATTACCTGCCAACTGGAAACACATCAAAGTCAGCGTTGCTGAGTGAGTTCTAGTTTTTTATAAATAAAACATACTTTTCCCATGTTTAAACCATACTTTACGTTCATGTGATCATACATCATACATATACAGATAACATCATTATTATCTTCATCATCTATATGTTAATTTTCATTCTTTCATGCATTCTTGCTTTCATTCGTTCATTCATTACTTCTAGTGACATGTACATTACCTCGAACATTGTGCACGAAGCGGGTAACTAGGCCTGAGTTCTTTCATAGACCTCGAACATTGGGCACGGAGCTGACTCCAGTACCTAGGGCAAGTACAGTCACCATTTATCTTTTCTCTTCCATTCCGGATCAATGCCATATGATATACCCCGAACATTGTGCACGAAGCTGACTCTAGCACCTAGGGCAAGTGGCAAGGATCCCATTCATATGGTCAATCACAAAGATTGGACCCTAGTGTGCATCCTTTGGGGTAGCTAACCCGCACACCGTTGAGCTAACACCTTCATCGGGTGTGCACCTCCATACATTTGCTTGCAAGCCTTCTTACATTCATTCGTTCATTAATGCATGCATTCATTCATCATGTTCCTCTTTTATTATCTTTCGCTTTACGTTACATAATACTTTCGGTTCAT
>BJCM01154748.1:0-14151 GCA_018326385.1 Flaveria bidentis | reverse complement strand
CCCAAATCGACCATCCTAAACCTTAGGGATGCATACCACAACACCATTCAAGCACACACAAGATCACAAACAAGGCTCAAACGAATCATACACACACATACACATACACAAACGGGTCAAACATGCACACACTCAAAAACCCGATTTTCAGATGTTTTCCAGCCCCAAATCATTCAAAACCATTTAAAGGAGGTGTCCTAGAACTCACACAAACGACCACAATGAGAAGAGCTTCGATTCTACTCGCTTCTCAATGATTTTGGCCACTCGAACCAAACCGAACCAACTTTTCTTCCTCTCTTTCTCTTCTCTCTTCTTTGGCTGATTTTGGTGGGTGTGGGGAGAGGGTAAGGGTTGCCCTCTCCCTTAAATACTCCCATTTTTCAACTTTCTCTCGTTGGCGAGTTTGGTCCTTCGACTTTAGACTTTATTTCTTTTTCTTCCTTTGTCGGCTTTAAAATAAACAAATAACCGGGGGTTACAAATGGGGTTGCTGAAAGAAAGAATCGAAGCTTGACAGAGACAGCAAGGACAATGTTAGCCGACTCTAAACTGCCTATTCAATTCTGGAATGAGGCAGTGGCTAGTGCATGCTACACTCTCAATTGAGTCTTAGTGATCAAACGTCATGGAAAAACGTGTTATGAATTGCTCTAGTGACATAAACCTAACTTGGAGTATCTAGAACCATTTGGAGCACCGTGCATGTTGTTAAAGAAAAATCAATCTGGGAAGTTTAGTGAGAAAGCAGAAGAAGATATCTTCCTCGGATATAGTATACCAGACAAGAGAGTTTATAACAACTCAACGGGTCAGATAGAAGTGTGGTGCAATGTTGATGTCCAAAGATACACCACCCCCTGCTAGCAAAGGACCTTCCTTCTTCTTTGACTATGATGGATTTTTCAAGTCCTTCAATCTACCTCCTTCTCATTCTGATGATGAGTTGTCTGCTCGAATGATGTACGATGTTCAGAATACTCCTACACTAGACTCAAAATCATCGGTTTCATTAGACGACACGTCTAGCCCTTCAGAGGGAGAGCTTGAGGTAAGTGAGTCTTCCTTTGATGATGAAGTAGTTGAGACTGCACATGTGGACCAGGAGGAACAGGTTCCCACTACCAAAAGTACACAAGCATCTGATCTGGATGCCATTGAAACTTCTGAACCCCATACTCTAATAGCCTCTGAAACTGAACCTGGGATTCAAAATCCTAATAATGATGTAGCTATTCCCAATACTCCTGAATTCACGTTAATGTGCATCATCCCCTGGACAACATCATCGGGGATATTCTATCGGGATTTCAGACACGAAATCAACTATACTCAGCTGATTATGCCGCAGTCATGGAAAAGGATATCTACACGATGGTGCTTATCGATTTGAGCCAAAATATGTCAGTAAAGCCTTAAACGATGAGGCATGGGTTAGTGCTATGCAAGAAGATCTTCTTCAGTTCAAGAAGTGAGGAGTATGGACTCTTGTGGACAAACCAAAAGGTGCTAAGGTGATTGGCACTAAATGGGTTCTTAAGTGTAAGAAAGATGACCAAGGGGTTATAATCAGAAACAAGGCTCGACTTGTTGTTCAAGGGTTTAGACAAGTCGAATGTATTGACTACAATGAAGTGTTTGCACCTGTGGCAAGGATGGAAGCAATTCGTATTTTCTTAGCCTATGCATCCTACATGAAGATCAAAGCTTATCAATTAGATGTGAAAAGTGTATTCCTTCATGGTGAAATCCGTGAAACGGTGTACGTCAGTCAACCCGAAGGATTTAAAGATCCTTATCATCGGGATAGAGTTTATAAAGTGGACAAGGCTCCTTATCATGGTTTTCGTAGAGGGGTTATTGACTGCACATTGTTCATCAATGACAAAGATGGTGATTTACTACTGGTACAGATATATGTGGATGACATAATATTTAGTTCCAAAGATGAAAAATTGTGTAAAGAATTCGAATCTGTGATGAAAGTTGAGTTTGAAATGAGTTCCATGGGAGAGATGAAGTTCTTTCTTGAGTTACAGGTGGATCAGACACCTAATGGAATCTTCCTGCATCAATCCAAATATGTAGGAGATATCCTTAGTCGGTTCGACATGGAGAATGCAATGGTTGTTGGGACTCCACTTACCACGAACCACGATGTGGCACCCGACGAAGATGGTTATCTGGTTGATGCTACCATGTACCGAGGAATGATCGGATCTCTAATGTACCTCACAGGCTCTCGTCCGGATATTATGTATGCCACGTGTCTATTTTTATGATATTAGGCTAAACCAAAAGTGAATCATCTCATTGGGGTAAAAAACATCTTTCGTTATCTGAAGGGTACTCCAACACTCGGGTTGTGGTATCCTCAGATGATGAATTTGAGCTTACATCCTATAGTGACTCGGACTATGGTGGTTGTAAGATGAATTACAAGCCAACATCAGTGGGATGTCAATTCTTTGGAAAACGATTAGTCACCTGACAATGTAAGAAGCAGACATCTGTTGCTCTATCAACATGTGAAGCTAAACACGTTGCTGCAACAAGTTGTTGTTCACAAATCATTTGGATTTAGCAGCAAATGCGAGACTACAGTTTTCAATTTTCTAACACCCCTATCTTTGTTGATAATTCTACTGCAATAGCTGTCACTAAAAATCCGGTCCAACACCCAAAAACTAAGCACATTGGTAATAAATATCAGTTTATACGTGACTATTTTGAAAAGCAATTAATCGATGTTGTTAAAATTAATACAGATTTTCAACGCGCCGACCTCTACACAAAAGCGTTTGACAAACCTTGGTTTTTATATCTTTTAGAGGTAAATGGCGTGAAAAAGAAAAGTGTTGTGATTCCAGAAGAGTCGAGTTCTTAGTCCGTCATATTTTTTTCTTATGTTTATTTTTTAATTTTTTTTCCTCTCTTTAAAAAATCCAAAAACACAAAAATATTTTCGGTTTTAGAATTTTAGGGGGAGAATAGATTAGTTTCAGTATTTATAGTTTCAGTATCTAATTACTTATAAAAAACGAGGGCAGGCAGATTAGCTGAAAACAATGAAATCAAATCTATGGTACTGATTAAAAATTATGGAAAATGATAGTACAATTGAAAAAATGTGTGTCGATGAGCATAAAAATGATGGCAAATGATAGTACACAGATTAGCTGAAAGCAATGAAATCAAATATGAGAAGTCTAAGCAAAATAAAGGAAAAATGATAGTAAACTAGTCTGCTACTGAGGTAACATAGAGAAAGTAGGCCTAGGTGTTGCTAGTTCATTATATGATGAGTCAGTAGATTCAACACAATAGATGAGTAGACCTCATTGGTGAATCAAATTTAAACTAATTTGTTCAACTTGTTGTGGGTTCTCATCTTATCCCTGGTTAACACAATCAACGCATTTCCAATAAGGGGTGACAAGCAAAATAAACGTTACAAATGTGTGCTGATTACCATAAAAATGAGCAAAGCACATGGAAAAACTGTTAAGCACAATCAAGCTAATGACTAATGTTGTTGGTGCGCTATGTGCAAAAGAAAAAATGCTCTAATAAGAAGATAGGTTGTGTGCCTCTCTGCTGTGCGATGGCATTGACCTGAGGATAAGCATAACCTAAATATTCTAGAAATCATTGTTGTTTGCGCCTCTTTGTTGTGCGATGGCACTGACCTGAGGCTTGGCATCTCTTTGAAAGCTTTTTGAATAGTTTCTTCTTGTTTAATACCCATAGACCGCTCAAAAATCTCCTGAGGATTGTTGATTACTATATAAGTGTGGGATCCACAAATGCTTGTTGAAATAATATAACCTAACTCATAACCAATATGAGTCAAAAATCTATGTATGGATTTAAGTGGACAAATATACTGACAATCCTCGTGACTGCAACTCTTGAGAGTCAAAATCATTGTGTGCATCTTATAGCTCTAGTATGATTTCCTGAAATTGCTATTGACTCTCAGACAAATGCAAATCTAGTATTATAGTACATATAACAAGGTCCCAAATGATTATGATATACATGTATGATTCCATATGAATCTTTCCAGAAATGATAGAATTAACTTGAAGTTGTTCTGCTCAGGAGTAAAAATCGGTTAGATGATTTTAAAAGGTTTCAATCCACCTCAAACCAAAAGCACAAAATTATGTCTTGTTTTGCTTTAATTCAAGTTGTTTTTTGTTTTTCTGTTATCTTCTTTGCGTCTTTGTCGAACTCTATAACTAGATGAAGTCTGTGAATCACTAATTAAAAGGATCACATCTGAGGTGATCAAATGATTTTCTGTTAAAAGGGTCATGTCTGAGATGATCATTGGTCATTATGTTATATATCAAAAGTTAGATTTTGAGTGTATGGAAATGTATGAGGTCAAACTCATAAGTATGAGCCAATCGCACGATTGAATCATAAGTATGTGCCAATTGCACGATTGAACCATAATATGAGTTAATCACCCAATTGGACCATGAGTATTAGGCAATCATGCGATTGGATCACAAGAATGAACAAATCATACGACTGGATGAAGGAGTCTGAGCCAGTCGCACGACTGAACCCCAGTCGCACGAATGAATCATGCGTATGGGTCCATTCGCACGACTAAAACTTAAAACAGTATAAATAAGGGGGTAGTCAGTCGTATACCTTACCACCCTTCAAAAAACTCTCAAAAACCGCCCATACCCAGACACTCTTCCCAATTTTTGATTATTGTGATTGATCTCCGAAAATTATACCGATTGATTTCCCATTCATCTTCAGGTATTTAGCAACAGAAATCGGTTCAAATGACTGGATTAATCGGACACACAATGACCGATAGTGTTAAACTCAAAAAACCAAGACTATACTCTAAAATAGACCACTTAAATGAACACAAATGTTGATTTAAATGATAATAAGTGCTATTTCGAGTCCCTGCAAACCTAATGTGTTTAAACACGATGTATAATATAAAGTTTTGACAAAGATTCAAAGTTAGAGTATCGAACAGAGCAAGATGCGAATAGACACTCCATATGAACCTCAGTTGCATGATTGAGTCAGGCACATGATTCAATTGCACGAGTGAATCAATCGGTGACTCAGTCGCACAACTGACTCAACCGCATGGCTTAACATATGACTAAGTTCAGTCGCAAGCTCAATCGCACGACTGAACTCAGTCGCAGGCTCAATCGTACGACTGAACTTAGTAGTATGGTTCAATCGCCCGATTGAACCAGTTGATCAAAATCAACTAAAATTCAACAATTATCTCTTATGCACAAATCTAATGTATATGTTTTTGTGTTGCAGCAATATGGCTGAGAGATGGACTATGAGCACTAAGCACAACATATGTGCTCATCTGGATGCTACATCTCGGAATGCTTCTGAGTTCACTGGGATCATAGCCTTCCTGCATTGATCGAGGATCTACAAGGCTATTTCTAAACCATGCACAACGTATAGATCTATATAGCAGGCTTTCTGGGAACATGCTGCAGTTGACAGGTCCGTCGAGCCTCACTGTATCCGTAGCTCTATCTTCGGACAAGACATTAAGATATGTGAAGAACACCTAAGGAGAGTCTTGGACTTGGGGGAAGACGGAGCCCATCCAACCAAGCTGAATCCACTGATTGTTTGTGGTTGCTTTCTGAGGATCAAGTACGCCGGAGACATCAATGCCAGTGTACTGAACAAGAGCAACATATGCCACTAGTTGAAGTATTTGGCACATGTGATCCTTAAGTGCATAGCCTCTTGGCGTGGAGGATTTGATAAGATGTCTGACCAAATCCAGAATGCATTTGTTGCACTGGTACTGAACCACCCGTTTAGTTTCTCCCGCATGTTGTTCTCCTACATGATAGAGAACATTGAGGGCAAAGGCAAGGAAGGCTTCTGCATGTATCCATGTTTCTTGCAGATGATTATAGATGAGAAGCTTCTTATGCTGCCTAAAGAGAAGGACGATGTAGTTATTCTAGAGGTGATGGATGACATCACTTTGGGAAGGATGAAGGTGTATCAGGGGAAGTAGTTGAAGCCCCCGGTGAGGAGACTGTTTGGCCATTTGGCCTATGAGGATTATGTGGTGCCCTCTCATAAGAAGTGGGGTCACGATGACAGTGATTCTGATGTTGAGCCCATAGTGGTTCCTGCTGATGAAGAAGTTTACGATGATGATGACCATGATGACGATCAAGGTGGTGGAGATGTTGGGCCCAGTCAATCACGTGACACTAACACGTCTACTATATCATCTGGTGGATCTAAGCAGGCTGCTTTCCACTGGGACTTCCTGTTAGATATAGAGGATCAGTCTGATGATGAGCCTCTCAGTAGGAGAGTCAGTAGCCGGGTTGTGGCAACCAAGAAAGGGACAGAGGCGGTTGGTGGATGCCAATCTGGGTCTAAGGGTGGTGATACTGATGTCACTGGTCCAACATACACACCCGACTGGCCGATCAGCTTAGGGGGAGCCCCTATAGCTAAGGGGTTCAGGAAGAAGAGGATGGTCCATCCCTATGGCAAGAAGGGTAAGAGACAGAAGATTACCCTGATCACTTCTTCCACCACCATAGCCACTACCACCACCACAGGCACTGCCACCACCATAGCCACAGCCACCATCATAGTCACTAACACTCCCACCACCACTCATACATTCACATCCACCTCACCCACAATACCCAACATAGCTCCACCACAATCCACTTCTATTCCTACTCCTATCCTCATAACATCCACCACTACACCCATTACTCACCAAGCCAGAACATCCACCCAATTCCCACCTACACCTGGCTCTACTCTACCCACTGTCGGGTTAGAAGAACAGTTGGCGAGCCTCAATACACTAGTGCTAAAGCTACTAGCCATAAATGAGCTGAGAGCCAACCAGATGAACCAGCTGGTAGCGGTCAATACCGCCCAAGGCAAGCAAATTGCACAACTGACAGAGAAGAACATTGCTCACAAGAGAGTGTTAGTTCGAGCTCACCATGCACTAACAACTCAAAATGAGCTTGTGATGGCTTCTGTCAAGAGGATTGAGGGGTTGGAGAAGAAGAACAAAAAGTTGATGTTGAGGTTGAAGGGAACTATGGGTGAGCCCTTAAAGATTAAAGATGATGGTGATGATGGTGGAGATGATGATGATGAGCTTACAAATGATGAATCAGATGATAAGGAGGTAGGACCAAGTGGAAAGGGAAAAGGAGATGATAAGGATGATGATGATGATCAAGAAGGTGATGCATCTACATCAGCCTTAACTCAAGCAGCTTAGGAGAGGCGCTCCAAAAGAGTCGCATCTTCTGCAACTCCAGCTAAGGAGACACATGATCAGGGCAAAGGCAAAGCTCCACAGGCTGATGATTATGATGTTCTTCCCCTTCAACAAGTCAAGACTCAACTAACTATGATTATTGACTTACAAGGGATTGTCAGAAGGAAGGTGAGCTACACTCCAAAAGAAAGAGAAATCATACATGATCTGACTGATGAGCAGCTTGCTTAAATGTTTAGACTGAATCCAGATGAGCTTGTTAAAGATGCTCCAAAAGTTGAGGTTTTGAGTGATGAGGAGCTATAGGGAGCGGATGAGATTGAGATTGAAGATTTCACATCTGATTACTATCCACAATACACTGACCTTCAGGGCAACATTATCCCCAACTTGGGTGAAACTTTTGGCAGTGATACTTTTGAGAAGTTGGAGGAGATGGAGAAAGAAAAAGAAAAGGATGAAAGTAAAGCCCAAGCTTTAGATGCTAATGTTGATTTAAAGAAAGTTGAATAGGCAGCTTGTTTTGCAGAAATGAAAGCCCAACGCGCACCTCCAAAGCTGAATGCCTACACCAGAGTTTACTGAGTCAAGAGACATCAAAAAGTGCTAGGCAAGATCATCGCGTGGGCATATTTTGAAAATTTGGATGTCTATGCTGTGAAAAAAAAGAAGGGGATTAAGTACTTCAGATATCCACATGATTTGAAGACTCTTCCTGGTTTTGAGTTGAACAGATTAGCATGTTTAGACCTTTTGTATGCTAACCCAAGGAAGATGTCGGGATGGTTTGAGACAACACTAAAGAAAAAGTACCACACCAGATGGGTAAACTTTAGACCTCAACAACCTAAAAGGTTCATTCATAAGTCTGAAGTTGACCCAATATCTGGAAGGACTAAAGTAGTGTTGAAGTGGAGTCCCCTACGCACAATGTCTAAGATTCATTTATGGAAGATGCCTCAGGACTTCACTCCACACTTCAAATGGTGGTATTATGACTGGAGGATGGGTGAAGTGGTCACAATTTTGAATAGAGAAGAAAAGATTGAGACTATCTGGGTATTTGACCCAATGTGGCTTACAAACTTGTCTGCTGAAGATGTCTACACTTTATACAAGTGGCCACTTCTATGACACGCAAGATATTATACAAGCTCTAAAATTCCAACATGTTATACGACTTTGCTTTGCATTCGAGATACACACGGGAGTCACTAGAGAAGAGAAGTACAAGAAATTTCAAGAGCGTGTGAAGAATGTTAGACAATAGGCTAAACTAGGTCCAAGGGGGAGTTTGTTGATATATTATGTTCCTATTTTATGTTCTTAATGTAAAAGTATTTCATTTCTTACACATATGTAATGTGAATTCTTAATGAAATATGTCAGGATTGTGTACGTACGGAATACTAACTGATAATGCGTGAAACCAGATCAAATAGTGCGGAATACTATTTGATTGACGATCCAATCAGTGAGAACGTTTACCTGATCGATATTAGAATAGACTAAACGTTAAGAACGAATAGGAATCGATCAAGAACAAACTAGGAAGTTGGATTGGGTGATCTGGACGGTTAGGGTATAAGTATATCAAATTGTTCTGAATTCTTTTGTTTTTCCACGAATTAAGTGGTATTTATAGGTTTGTAGTTTCCATTCGTACGACTGAACTATTAGCATGGTTCAGTCGTGCGACTGAATCATGCGATTGAGTCATCCGCATGACTGAAGGTTCAGTCGTGCGACTGAGTCAATCTTATGTCTCATTCGTATGACTGATCTAGTCTCCTGGTTCAGTCGTGTGATTGGTCCATAAGCATTCATGCGTATGGTCCATAAGAATGGTCCATTCATATGAAGACTCATCCGACTAGGTTGAACACATTTCTCAATCATTATTGACTAAGAACTATGTACAATAACTTCAAACCTATATACTAAGTTCATACATATAAATTATATTCAACACAATAATAATATTAAATAGATATACATTAATAAGCAACAACCACATATTATATATCATCGAATCAATTCATTACATATTTGTAGCACATGAAAGACTTTTACATTAAGCTCATAAACTAGGAACATGATGTATCTACAAACTCCCCCTTGGTCCTAGTTTACTCTATGTCTAACACTCTTTACCTGTTCCTTATTATCGAGCCTTATTCCTTACATTATGCCTTCGACTTGTCGAAATCTTTGAACTACAAGTCGAGCCTTATTCCTTATTATGAACCCTTGGTCATCTTTCTTGCATTTTAGCACCCATTTAGTACCAATTACCTTTGCACCTTTTGGTTTGTCCACAAGGTCCATACTCCTAATTTCTTGAACTGTAGGAGTTCTTCTTGCATTGCACTGACCCATGCCTCATCATTTAAGGCTTCACTCACATATTTTGGCTCAAATTGAGACACAAAACATCGATATGCACCATTGTGAAGACATCCATTTTCCATTATCGAGGCATAATCAGCTGAGTATAGCTGATTTCTTGTTTGTACTCCCAATCTAACATCCCTAATGACATTGTCCAAGGGATGATAAACATTTAGCCAAGATGCGGGAGTAGTTGGAACAACCACCTCATTATCCAGATTGTTAAACTCAGGTTCAGGATCTGAATCTGTTGGAGTATGAGGTTCCGATGTGTCAGAGGCATCAGGATGTGATGCTTATGTACTTTCATTTCTGGGAACCTATTCCTCCTGTTCAACATTTGCAGTCTCAACTTCTTCATCATCAGAAGATGAGTCGCTTACATCAAGTGCTCCCCCAAAAGGATTAGAGGAATCTCCTATTAGAACCGATGTTGTCGAGTCTTGTGGTGGTGTGTTCAAGACATTATCCTTGCTGATAGCTCATCATCAGTGGGAGAAGGAGGTAGATTGAAGGACTTAAAGAATCCATCATAATTGAGGAAAAATGAATGGTCCTTTTCCAGCAGGGGGGGTGGTGAATCTTTGAACATCAAGATTACACCACACATCTACCTGACCCATTGAGTTGTTATAAACTCTTTTGAATGGTATGTTGTATCCGAGAAAGATACCTTCTTCTGCCTTCTCACTAAACTTTCATGTCTGACTTTTCTTCAGCAGCATGCATGGTGCGTCAAACGGTTCTAGATACTCCAGGTTGGGTTTACATCGCTGGAGTAGTTCATAACATGTTTTCCCATGTCGTTTGACAACTAATACTCGATTGAGCATGTAACAAGCATTAGCCACTGCCTCATTCAAGAATTGAACAGGCAGTTTCGAGTGACCTAGCATTGTTCTAGCAGTCTCTATCAAGCTCCGATTTTTCATTTCAGCAACACCATTCATCTGTGGAGTGTAGGCAGAGGTAAACTAATGTACAATTCCTCCCTCTCTCTACAGTATGCTTCCATCCACAGATTCTTGAATTCTGTTCCATTGTCTGATCGGATCTGCCTTACTTTTAGCTTGTAGAGTTATTCCAAAGTAGTAACTAGATATTTGAATGATTCAAAAGTTTCTGACTTGGCTTTCAGAAACATCACCCAAGAGAACCTTGAGTAATCATCTGTTACTACAAAGCAATACAGATCACCATCAATGCTCTTTATATTGACAGGGCCAAACTGTAACACCCCAGAAATTTAGCCCAATAAGAAACCTTAAAGTATTATAGGGTCCAATAAAGGCCCAAATTGATTTGGGCTTATCAAAGAAAACTTAGATAAGAAACTAATATTTTGGGCCCATTTAAGGCCCAATACCCATTTACCAACTAAATAAATAAGTAATCATAAAATAATGAATTGATACGTGACTCGAAGTAACTATGGTAAGATCCAACTAAACAGATTCAAAACCCATACCGGATAAAGTTCGGTAATCTAACGCATACTAACGTCTAAATTTCATCAAAAATACTTAATATCCTACCAAAATCATTGTTAATCATGATATATATTGTAAATAATGCTTGCTAAAAGATCCTACATCAAACGTGCATAATCAACTGAGTTACGTGGGAGAAACGCGAATACTGGTTACACTGGCATAACTGACATCGGATACGTCAACCGAGCTATATAACATTTTAAATATTTATCCAATTAATATATCTATTATAAAATTTTAACATGATTCGATCCAAAGGACCGGTTAATACGCAATAACGAAGAACACGGGGCGTATACGCGTTGTTGAAAGAAAGCCCACCTAAAAACCCTAGGTATACAAGCCTAGCATCCCACCATTTCCTCATTTTAAAACCCTAAAACAAGAATAAAATTCTCCCAAGGGCTGCAATAGCCGCAACCGCCGGAGCTGAAGACTCCACGGCGGAGCCGCGGCGGCGGGCAGCAAAACTACAGCGGCGGGCGGCAAAACTACAGCGGCGGGTGGTGATTTCCGGTGAGTTCTCAACCTACCCCCACTAATCTCGACCTCCTGAATCCAATGGTGGTGTTAGTTTCTTCTGATTTGTTGCAACGGTGGAGATATGGAACGGAGAATGGGGCGGGCTAGGGTTCCGCCACCGAAGCCGGCGAGTGGCGGCGAGCGCCAAACATGGTCTTCTTTCTCTCGATGAGATCTTTCGAATGGTGGTAGCTATATTCGCGAACTCTCAGCGGTTAGAAAGTTACAGCTGGTTGAAAGTGGTGGCAGCTAGGGTTTTTGGTGAGTTGGTGGCTACCGGCAGCGGTAGTGGCGGCCGAGGCTGGAGGATGATGATGGTTACGGTAGTAAAGGCTAGTGATGTTGACTTAAGGCTACTATTGTGGCTGCATGTCGAATAACAGAAGAGATCTTCAAGATTTGGTTACGTGGAGTTATTTCAGCGAGGATTCGGGCCGACCAAGATGTGGTCGGTGGTGGCCAGTGGCTATCCACGGAAGACAGTGCCTGCAAGTGGTGGATAACGGTGGTACAAGTCATAACCGAGGTGTTTGGTAACATATGTTGCGGTTATGGTTGCGTTTACTTATAAGATAACAATGTGGTAGCGATTTCATATAATCTTAGTGTGCTTTGGTTAGGTTAAACCTTGGTCAAGCTGTTGGTCAAAGCTGGTCAACCATGGTCAATGGGCACTCAACGCGATGCGGGTCGGCTCAAGCGGGTTTAGGACGCGATCCGGGAACATTAGGTATAACCGTGCGTTAGGCATCCATATACGTTAATATAATGATTATATATTAACTTGTGTGTGTTGAGCTACAAATACGTATAGAATGTTAACTAATTTATAAATTGTCATGAATGAATGTGTAATTGAAAATAACGTGCGCAATCGCATAATGAAAAACAACTTTGGAAATGTATTCATATGAACAAGATATTAGACAACATATAAGAACTTATTTGATCTCGTGACATACGAAATCCTTACAAGACGTTGAGATGATTAAAAACATATAAAATGCAAGTATATATATATATATATATATATGTATATGTATATATATATTTGTACAATAGATACTTTAGGTAAACCGATATTCACGCGTATTTATTTAAGGCAAAAGGGCTTACAATTCTATAATAATCCATCATCTTGTTACTATTAATAGTCGATCATCTCATGATTATTGGAATAAATATTATTTGTATCATTCCTTTTTATTCAATATATCGACAACTATTATCAATATTCGGATTATTCTAGCATCGATCAATTTAACGTTATGATAAAAGTGTAAGCATTATAAACTTCATTTGGAACATTATAGATTATTATATCATCAATAAATTATCTATAAAGATTTGGGACCCTTAATATCAACCGATTATTGTTGCATTCATTATGCAAAGAATCATTTCTTGAATAAAGGCGTTAATTAACCTAATATGCACAAATTAGTACATAACAATTAATCATTGCATAAGAAGCTAAGGTAGTTCAATGATACTAATCAATAACTTTAAGTAAACTAAAGAGCTCAACCGCACACATGTAATAACGTCATGCTAAGTCTAAACATATATCTTATATGTTCAAATTAGGATTTCATTGTTGGAGACTTTCACTTTTTGCCAAGCTCAGAATTTATATAAGGATACCAGGTGAGTTCAAGTGTTCCCTTTTTACTACTATTTTTGGGATGAAGCATGCTCTGTTTAAACTGAACTATTTTTGTGCTATATAATGATGCTATATGTTGTGGATATGTTGAGACCTGCTGATACTTGTATCATAGTCATTAATTCTTTTGTGAACCGCTTGTTTATATGGGTAGATCTACCGGGGGAATCCCCCACACACAGTGCCTTCCGTGATGAACGGGAAGGGTACCACACTGAGATCTTGTGGGGTCGTTTGTGGCATGTAACAGGTTTTCATAAGATAATATGGTGGACCATTTGGCAGGTACGGTCCACTAGTTTGAGGCTCAATTCTCCCCACGGGGATTGAACCGGTAACACAATTTTTGAAGAGGCTAGTCGGGGCTGAGTGCAGAGTTGATTATGATCTCCACAACAATGATACTATGATTTCTGAATCTAATGTGGATTCCATTGAATCTCTTTTGTTTTCAAACATTAATTTCTTAAACTCACCAACATTATGTTGACCCAAAAAAATTTTTAAGCATGTCTTCGGGTACAGCTAGGGAGATTAGATGAGCTACAGAATATATCTAAAGCTAAAGCAAGAATTGAGGGTAGATTTTGAAGGGTTAAGCATAGAAGCCTTAGTTACAAAAGCCTCAAGAAATGTTGACGAAGTGATTAATCATGATACCTATATATTGTAGTTTGAGGCACCTTGTGAATTGAAACCAAGCAAAGATCCTAATGTAAATATTATGAGATGATTTGTAATAAACCATTTAGTTTCCGCTGCATTTTGGTTGTTGT
>BJCM01154742.1:0-16312 GCA_018326385.1 Flaveria bidentis | reverse complement strand
CCGCTTAGCCACCATGGTCCGCCCAACGCCCCCTCCCCCGCCTGCTGCACCATCCAATCAAGCCCCGGCGCCACGAAGGTCAAGCCTCATTCGACCTGTATTTACCCCAACAGCCCCGACACCAGCACCAGAACAACCCAACCCAATCCCTCCACCTGCACCCCGACGTCCCAACCCTACCCCATCCCTGACTCCAGCTACTAATATAGCGGAGCCATTAGCAGTTCCAGCACCTCCTACCACTCCACCACCGTCATTGACCACTACCACAAGCCCCATCTCCACTACGCGTGCTCAAACCCCGCCATCCTCCCCACCAAATGTTCTAAAACCACTAGAACAAGCCCCACCTCAGCTCCCACCCACTAATCCAATCACACCACCAGCATCGCCACCACGATCACCTCCATTTCGATCGCTCTCCCCACAAAAGAGGTATAATATTATTCCTTCCCCACCTCGCGCTCCCCTAATGCAACAAACTAATCAACATCCATCACCACCATCTTCCCCACCAAAAACTATATCACCTACATCCACCATGCGCCCTCTTTCCCCATTAGTACTCCCTTCATTTAAGCATAAACCCTATGATGAAAATCCACTAGAACACAAGCAAAAAACCATTCATGTTCAAGAACCCAAAGAAAAACCTAAGATTTCATCCGACGCTTTTAATGGTGGTCACATTGGGGCACTCCATACTTATAACTCCACCAGAAAACCTGAAACTCATAAGAAACATTGGGATTCAGAAGATGCAGGGAAGAATATTATTACCATTGCAGGTGAAAACAAAGGGGCTGTTATGAACATAACTCCCATTAGGGACAAAAAGCTTCATTTTGGTCACAACACTCTCATCAGCAGACCCAAACCTACCACATCGAATGATGGTGAAACAGATTCGCAAGAGAAGAACAACAATCAAAACTCGAATGAGTTACTGAAGACGTCATTTTTGAACAATAATGTGCAAGGTCTTAACAATTCGATTATCTTTAATTGCTCGATTAATCATCATGATCCTGGAATCCACCTCATTCTCTCAACAAAGTTTCATGGTGATTATGGGTTTCAATCCAAAGAACACAAGAAATGATAATATTGTATCACAACACGAAGGTGGTGGGAAAAGGGTCAGAATATTATCAACTTCTTGTGTTACTTTATAGTCATCTAAGGTACCATACATATATATTGTGAGTGAGTGATTGAATAAGCTGAATGATTTGATGTGACTCCTTTGGGTTGCGTTTCAGTATGTCTGCTTCATATGAGGAACAATTTACACAATTATAAATGAATAAATAGTTTATGCATCTTTTCTCTTGTATAAATTATCTATATATTAATTTTTAACTAATTTTTGAACGAAATGAATAGTTGATTTTAGGTTTTTAAAAATTCAAAACTAAGAGTTTACTTTCTTTAGTTTTTGAGCCCTTTTGATGTTGGGGTTCAACAAAAATGCTTGTTTACTCGGTTGAAGTAAATAATACGTCAGGACAATTGTAGTCTATATTTTATCAGAGTACATATGACACTACCGCACGTGTTTATTTTTATGTATGTGTTGAGTTTGTCTATGTTTCAATATAATTTATGTTTGGAGTCGTGTGATATTTATAATACTTTTTTGATCGTCGGTATAAGTTCTGGTTTCTACATGTCGACATAAATTTAATTCGAAAATAAGTTAGGCCGATTGTAGTCTATGCTTTTTCCATCGCGTTTAGTTACCGTTGATAATGTTAGGTTGTGTAATGTGTAATTGTGTATAGAGGACCCTGACGGCCCAGTTTGACAATGCATTGGTTGTGAGCCCATAACTTATGTTAGTTGGGCTCAAAGTATAATTTTTTTTTATCTTAAAGCTTCCACTTTTTCAAGATAAGGCCCACAAAAGTATGAATTAAAAAATTATAATAATATCAGCATATAATATGAATACTTGAGTAGGGTGGTAGAGGATATGTAGTGATTTCTACAAAATTTTAACTTTAGGGTATGGCAAACTGTATAAACTATTCAAGAATCATTAAACATATCACGTTAGATGTAATATTAGATTTGCACTTGTCGTTATAAAAAATACTAACTTTTTTTAATACTATATCTTTTTATCAAACAATAAAAAAACTAAATTGTGTGCATGGAGAGTGCCCACCATCCAAAGTATGGCACTTGCATCCCATCAAGTCTAGATCGGTTCTAAGAGCTTCTCCATCAGGTAAGTTGACCAATTTTATATACATCAAAATTCCAGATCATCGAGTCCTAAATGCCAGTAGGCGATGAACAAATCCTCAGACTTCCATTACGAATGGTAACAAGCTCGTGTGTTTAAATGGCTGATGTTATTTTTTTAGATAGATTTAACACTACGTTCCAACACCACCGTAGTTAGCACATTAAGTCCTATACTCATATTTATCTAAGTTAAAGATTGCATTATGATATTAATCAAAGTCAATACGCATTAATAACAACTATAAACAATAGGAAGTTCCATATTTAAATACTTATAAAGATATATATTTGTTTTATATGCAATAAAAAATTTCAACACAAAATGCGATCCATTAAGTTGTAGGCTTGCGGCTTGGCTTTACAGCATCTAATGACTTTTATAAAGCACGCGTTCACATCGTGTGACTTGAATTCGTAGAATATTTTATTATCAAGTAGACTTTCGCTTGGATATTAAAAAATAATTAAACCATCATGTAAGTTTTTCATGGCTTTAAATATATACATTTGAATAAAACTGATAAACTATTTAAATGTTTCATTAGCTTATTTACTTCGATTTGGTTTTATCTAATTTGCGATTTTAATTAAAGGGTACTTTGACATTGCTTGCATTGTTGAACAAGGTCAATGAATGGTAAACCGTAAAAGGTAAGTGTTATAAGTTATAATAATAAGAATATTAGGCATACTATGTACACATCACTACTAACTAACAAATTAACGTCATATTATTCTTCACTATCCTTCCATTTAAATCATGGAAATGTTTCATTACTCGTAACTCTCTACTTCATCATTTATTTTTTAAAATGTTATATTTAATTATTATTATCGTTGTTTAATGGTCGAAGGGTGTGAAATGAAGTCGTGAGCCATCTCGCGATTGTGGCTCGCTTTAATCTACCACGTGGCATGAATATTTCACACGTGGACATTGTGCCACTTAGGACCACAATCTGAGCTGTGAAGAGTACGCTCGTTAGGCTAACAAATGAAATATAAATTACACAAGTACTAATTTTATCCGTATCAAATGGGTCAATTGGTTTGTAAAACTCATTAAGACAAAAGGCCATAGTTTTCAACTTTAGATAGAACTTATATCATGCTACGTAGCTTGTCGACCTTTTCAAGTCAAACTTCAAATGGGGTTTGAATTGCTTTCAATATTCTTAAGTGTTTTGAATTTGCGTATTGATGAAGCTTATGTGATTTTGTTGTTTACGTAACGTAAATGGTTAAAAAATGGGAGAAAAACTTTGTGGTTTAACCAAATAATAAAGATTGGAGATTTCAAATTTGTGTTAATAGTGTAAGATTTTCAAGCGTATTTGAAGTTTAAACTTATGTATTCGCTTAGATTTGTGTATACTTTCAGGTAGTTATCTCTAACTAAATTTTCATTAATGATCAAGCTTAGGATGAAAGAAATATACTCATTTAGCTCTACCACGTTAATTTGTATTAGAAGGGTGTCCGCGAAATGCAGCGGCTAGGATTGCAAACGAACCGAACGAATATGAACAAGGCATTGTTTGTGTTCGTTCGTTAAAAAATAAACTTTTTCATGAACTGTTCACAAACACTTATCGAACGAGATTCTTGTTCGTGTTCGTTCATTAAGAAAATGAACATGTTCATGAACTGTTCACGAACACTTACCGAACGCAAACGAACACAAACAATTGTTCATGAACATGATGAACAAAAAAAATCATAAACACAAACGAATACAAATTATTATAGATTTATTTTAGAATAAAATTTATACTTTTTTAATTACAAAGATTACACAAAACTAATAAAAAATAATAAGTAGTTAACATATATATCAATAAATACTTGATATAATAGTTATAAAAATAACTAACACAATAATTAAGAATATAAACGAATATAAACGAACACTTTATCGAACGTTCACGAACGAACACTAACGAACATAAACGAACACATTATTGAACGTCCGCAAACATAAATGAACGAATGCGAGTTGTGTTCATGTTCGTTCGTTTAACTAAACGAATGGAATTTCCGTGTTCGTGTTCGTTTATGTTCGTTAGTGTTCGTTTGTTTGCAGCCCTAGCAGCGGGTTGTCAGTTTAATATTTTACATACGTCATGTGTTTATAATATTTTGTTTTTATTGTAGTATTTTTACAAAAGTCTATTATGTTTTTCTAAGCTAATATTTAAAATACCAAATAAATGGGTTTTGCATGACTACATGTATATTTACGCATTAACTTATTGTATACAAAATATAGATTGGTTTAGCAAATATTTACACCAAAACGTTTAAAAAAACACAGGTCACAATTGTAGTTTAAAAAAGTATTTACAAATGATGGATTAAAAGATATAACTGAAGTTTTAAACAAATTTAGTTTTTATAATTGTTTATTTATGGGTAGATAATATAAAATTTTATGTAAGTTTTATTAAATGTAAGTTATTATATAACTAATTGTAAGAGGGAATCTGTAAATAATGTTATAAATATTATTTTACACTCAAAAATAATCATACCTTATGCATTAAATATAATAATTGTTTTTAATTTTATCATATTTTAAAATAACTTTTTTATATGTTTTATATATAGTATAGATATATAAACTTATCTTTATCTTTGTGAGAATGAATTGTGTTTCGGTTTCGACTCGTAGTTTGCTTTTGAATAAATCATGTATATATAATTATGATAGCTAAGTCAGTTAGTTGTAGAAACTAAAATTGTTTATTTTTGTGTATACATTAGACCGATGGGTTAACACCAATTTAGCATCTTTTTTTCCGTTGGTTTAGTCAAAAGTTAATTATCATTTCATTATATTAGTTGAATAATATCATTATTTATTAACATTAAATGTTCCTCACAATATTTCAACTATCACTTATACATTTTAGACACCCACAAATATATGATTAAATTGAATTTACAGGAAAATAATTGTTGTCCTAACGGTTTAGGAATTGATGAGAAGGTTACCCTTTTATACTTTATATAACAAAAAGCAAAGAAATCTTAGTAGTTATACATTGTTAAAACTATAATCATGGTTTAAAGTGGCTTTCTTTAATTATGTTTAATCGACTTTTAGTACAAGGTTTTCATATTGTAGTACATTGCATGAGGTGGGTGGGTCTTTTTTAATTTGTTTCTCTAGACACTTTTAACTTTCTATACGTATTTAGTTACACTGAATTATATCTTTTACATTTGTATTGATTATTGAACAAACTATCCTTTAATACTAATTTAACAGGTGAACCGATATAATAGTTGGTTTAATCACCTTTTTAGAGCGGCTTCTAGTATGTTTCATAGTCTTACTCGCAAAATTTAAACTGTTAATTTCTTCGCAAACAATACATCTTAGCAATGAGGTTGTTATTTGAACAATTGATTCATTCACCATTGATCTTACTGTGCTCTGAAAACATTAGTGAGTATCGAGCCTCAAGGTGGCTCAGTAAAACACCTGACCACGTCTAGTCTAATCGGTGTTCAGGTGGCTCAGTAACCAACTCATTGAAGTGAGCAACATAGAGTTATTCCCGGGAGGTTCTCATTTAAGTGGGTCCTATGCATGCGATTCTTTATCACATGACCAATTTTTTCACTCTGTGAAGTATTACACAAAACTATTAAAAAATATTACAAACGATTTCTCTGTTAATTATACAAAACTCACAAGGCTGAAACAAAACTAAAATTCAACAATCTTTAGGATGCTATAGTAATAAACACTTAAATCCTCTCAGTAGAGATCTTAGATTTAAATATTGTTTACATTATTTTCTTATAAGTTATCATAACAACTTGAAGGTCATATATCCATCTCAAGTTGGAATTTACCTGATTCCTTTGGTTACCATAACCTCTTGAAGATTGATTCTTATGGCTATCAGAAAAAATAATCAAAACTTAACAAATTAAAGTTTAAACCTTTAATAATAACTTTTATTTGAAACATATGGAACCCACAAATATTAAAATCATATATTTTAATTTCTCGAAGATCAATTTAAATTTATAAATTATTAATATAACTTTCATAATTATGAGAGTTGATGAGGTATCAATTGCTGTACCAAATGATGGACTTGACAACCTACAAAAACAAAAAATTGTACAAAAATCGAATCTCAAATACTTTTGTATATACAAATTAAAAATATATATCTAGAAACAATTAATTAACTTTAGCGTGCAGGTAACATTACCAAAATAAAATAAAACTAATACCAATAGAAACTTCACAAATTATTTTCATTTTCAATTTTCAATCCCTAACAAAAAAAGCAATATATTGCGGGACCCTACAAAACTACCCTGCATCATCATCTTCGTCATCGTGTTATCTCGACCGTTCGATTGGCCCCGAGAATTGATCCGACGGTCCAATCTTCTTGCAACTTTTCATCCTCAGTAAACCGTACAGCTTCTGAATCTCTTTCACAACAGGCACGTTACAGCTACTATCCATCACGAAGACGCTCGATGTTTCCTCCGGCGATGACGTGTCCTCCGGCAACCGTACGCCGTCGTGATGCCACCGTCTTCCGGCTTTTCCGGTGATCGGAGTTGACGATAACCTAGAGTCACCGTTGATCTGTAAAGCGGTGATCACCGACTTCAACGCTCGTGCCGGTGATCCACGGTTGGAGATCATGAGCTCACTCATCTCCGCCGGACTCATCGTCGCTCCGGTGAGAAAGATCTCTTCGACTTGAGGAAACAGTTTGTGATCCTTTATACCTAAGCAGTTGTTCGCTAGTATTTTGAATGAATTGAAGTCACACAACGGAAAGTGTATGTGAACGTCGATTCTACCAGGGCGTAAGATAGCGGAATCGATCTTCTCCTTGCTGTTCATCGTGAAAACCATTAGTTTCTCGTCACCGCAACATGAGTTCAATATGCCGTCCATGAAGTTCAATATGCCTGAGAGACTCACCGCTGTTGAATTCGATGTGATGAATCGATCGAGGTCTTCGACGACGATGATCGACTTGCTTGTGGTTTGTAACAAAAGCATTTTCAGATCGGAATCGTCGGTGACTTTTGAGAGATCGATATCGTAAACGTCATACGAGAGGAATTTCGCCATCGCTGCGATGAAGCTCGATTTTCCGGTGCCGGAGCGTCCGTAGAGGAGATAACTTCGCTTCCAAACACGACCTAATCGGTGATAATATTGTTTTGATTTCAGAAACGAATCGAGATCGGATTTCACCTTCTTTTTCAGATCGGAATCCATCGCTATCGTTTCGATTGTCGCCGGATGCGATAATCGGACGGAGTTCCACCGTCCGACGCTACGACGGTCGTCCGGTGGTGTCACGGTGTTCATATACAGCTTCAACTCCTTACATCTCATCTCGATATCTTCCGACGCACGGTAAATATGCTGAATATACGATTGCAAAATCCTTCGTTTATCCTTCTTCTTCAATTTCAGCACAAATGCTTTCTTACAAACGCTTGTGTCATCAATTCTCTCGACTCTGTTCGTCCAGGAAACCCTAGCACCGAGAAACGTATCATGAATCGTCTGATCGTCATCGAGGCAGAGGACGACGCCGTTTAGCTTCTTCCCGGAGACGAGGTTCGTGAAATCGGAATCTTCAATCGTCGATAGCGAATTCAGGTACGTAAACACCTTCCGATAGAACAGATTCTCCTGATTGTTTTCGTTAAGTTCAGGAACTTTAAGCGATTGATGAACATGAACCCGATCTTCAATCCAATTCCCCCAATTCTTCAACCGATAAACCAAAGTCGTTCGATACAAAAACAACCGAACACATACCAACACACATATAATAGCAAACAGCATTAGGAAAATCCCCATCAGAATGATTGAATTGGGGAAATTTATCAAAGAACCTTGTTTACAAACCCCTTGAGCATTTGTAGAAAACGTTAATGGAGATTGGAGTGTGATGTTGTACAGTAAGAATGTTTATGTGAGGAAACCGGTGGTGCTGGTGGTGGTGGTGGTGGCGGTGGTTGCCGGTGGTTGCCGGTGGCCGGAGAAATTTATGTGGATATATAGGGAAGATGGAGGAGAAGTAGGAAAGAAGAATGGGGTGTGGAGAATAAGTCAGTAGCATCCGCGTAAATTACGAGTGAAAGGAGAATTTAATATTTATAAGTGGTAAGCAAACTTCCAAATTAAGGGGTTGTTTGGAAATTCTGAAATTGAAAGGCAGTAGAATCCTCTATTTCCCCGAGTAGTTATTGCTTATTAGGTATCATGAGATAATCAAGTATTATTTTGAGATTCTTTGTATAAAAATGCTTTTATTATTATACCCTAAATAGTATTAAAAAGTTGGTTAATAAATTCTCACATGTTAGAGTGCTAAGGTGCTTTGTTTTTGTGATTTCTTTTAACAGTGGATTGAGTTAGAACAGCCATTAGGGCTGATTAGCTTCTCAATTAAGAGCAATGCACAATTGTAATCTCATTTATAACTTTGTACATGTCCAACATTTTGCTAAGTTAAATTAATAAAATTATTCATTGACTGTCCAAAAAATTGTATTAATGAATGGTTGTTCAAGAGAAAAAAATAAACTAAAGGTGAAAGAGTTTTAAATTCTATAAACAGCAGGTAGTTTATATTAAAGTAGAATATAAGCCGTTTTAAAGTAAGTTAATAATTTCTCAAGTTAACAACACATGTTTGTGACTATTTTTTTTTTTAATAAAAGCTTCATAAAAAAGTTGAGAAAACTTCACAGAATAATAAGCAAGTTTTAGGATTGTTTCAATTATGTTTTATTTATTTTAATTAGGTCACTAATATTTTTATTTGTTACAATCAAGTCCTAAAGTTTTTAAAGTGTTCCAATTAGAATACCCCATGTTTTTTTCAATTTTTTTTATATAAGTTGCAATTTTTTAAAATAATTTGGTTTTATAAATTATTGAAAAATTTCTAACCTAGTTTTAATAAACTGATTGGGATATACAAAAATATTAGATAAAAAAAATTATGTGAGTGAGCTAATTTAAACAATCTTAAACTTTATTACTAATATACAAAGTTGTTAAAAAAATTTAGGCTTCAAATAAGATGTTTGAATTATAAAACTGAGCTGTAGATGCTCTAAAAGACTAGTAGTCATAGACAAAGTTCACCACATATTTGAAATTGATCCCGGTAAATAAGATGAATGGATTATGTCATTTTTTGTGATTATAATTCTAGAAATATATAGATTAAAACCGACAAATAAAGCAACTTTATCAAGATAAAAGAAAAGGACCTAAGAAATTTCGTTGTAAAATTAAAGTTCACTTTTTTTGAGGAGTTGGTAGAAAGATTATGTATTATAAAGTGTTTTATACAACAATGTGCTCAATTATGATTTTTATAGGTTTACATAAAGTTGTATAACTAGTTAAATTTAGTTGAGGTTAGTCGACCCATGGAGTGGTTATCCATATATTACTATTCCAATCGAAATAAGTTAAAAGATGTTGAGGTTTCGTACATTACAAGAGACAGGAGGTTGGCATTGTATATAATTGGTTAGAAATGAAAAATAATAATTATAATAATATTAATATTCACCTTGTCATTTTGTAAGTGGACTTAGTTCCAGCTCAATCTAGTCCAGGGATAAAAGTAATACTGTTTTCAGCTGGCTAAGGGTCCTTAAGGACCCAAGGTATCATAAATTGGTCACAGATAAATTATAATCTTTTCAAGAAGTTCAACCTTCTTCTATATTAGTTTTTCAAAATTTTGCAGAATCAATTATTGAAAATCTATTGAGATTGATTATATTAAAACACTTTTTTCTTTCTAAAAAGGTATTTTATATTGAGCATGTAATATCAAAAGTTATTTATTAATTTAGTTGAAATTATGATCTTTTAGATATCTTTGTGATAAATGAATGATGTATGATACAAACATATGAACAACTACATTTAAGATGTCTATCCAACGATGGATCCAGAAAATTTTCTTAGTAAAGCTAAAATTGGATCATGTTAGACTAGTTCTTGTCAAATTATGTAAATGAGACGGATCAAAATTGTATTCATTCATAACAAAATCCATGCAATAAAACTACAATTAGTTGAAATATGACACTGCTTTTTAGTAATATATAATTATATAGGCATTCAAACCGCATCAGAGGTAGCTGGAAAACCCCATGATGATATAGTCTATGGGGGTTCGTTTCTTTAAACCATCAAGTTTGAGGTGCTAGAAGTGAGTATAGTGTTGTAGAAGTGTTCACTTCAGACCTTTGTCTTGAAATAATATTTTATATTAATCTCTCTTTAATCTTAAATAAATACAATAAAACTAAAATGATTCTAAGGAAATATGTTTAAGAAAATAATAATAATAATGATAACCGCTGAAAACAGAAAAATGTATAAATATTGTTTTGAACCATACAGTTTTGTTGATTTACTAACCAGAAAGATGTATAAATTGTAAGCAAAAAGAATGTTCCTATAATAAAATAAAATAAAATTGTAACTGTTAAAAATTCCCGAATAAATGAAAATAGTGCTATTTTAATTGTTGTATAACAGTTGTTGAATGACAACACACAACAGCGATTCCCAGTGGGCCGTATCACTCATTTATCTAGTTGCAAGAGCCAAGAGTTACAAGCTCACAGCTATTTTCCTTCTTGAAAACCTATAATATTGTTGTTTTTATTAACACATTTAGACTTTATTGCAACTGTCATCTCTCCCAAACACACACACGTATACACATATATACATATTATATGTGTACATTTTTAATTATAATAGTGAACTAATTTTTATTGTTTATTTCAATAACTATTATTTTGTTTAATTAAATAATTAAGATGTACACATATAGTACGTACATATAATATGTATATGTATTACATGTGTACATCTTAATTATAATAGTCCATTGGAAGGTGTGTGTACGTCGATCGGAAGGAGACACCAAAAACATTAAGGATCATGCAAATTAAGTAACAAATTAGAAGAGTTGGGAGTTTCTAATGATCATGATCCCATGGAACTAGTCTTCGGTTACATATAACTCAATGCAATTATACATAAAATGTATTTGCTTCAGGTTTTGTTAGTTCAATTTTTTTCCATCCGCATATGAATAGACGACTCATAAATTTTAAACTCAGGCAAATTTTAGGAAGAAGGCTAATTTTGAGAAGTGAACCAACTAAAAACTCAAATATCATATAGTATGATGAACACTAAATAAGTGAAGGTGAGAATGAGGATGATTTGGTGCGGATATGTAGATATATTTATTTTTAAGAATTCATAAAATACACTTACAATAAATACTAAATCTATGTTATATTACGGTTGACAAGTCATATACTAACAGTAAAGAAAATTTTAAAAAGCTGTCGGCATTAATGAAATAGTGGTGATGTGTGGTTTTTTGTTTACTTTATTATAACATACTATATATAATCTTTTGTGACGATGCATGATCCATAATAACATACAACGTTATAATATGATAACTTCATTATCCTACATCCAGATACAACCAATTTGTTTCAACCCACCTAAACAACTTATTGATATAAAAATTATAATGTATAGTGGAAAAGGTAACATAGGTAAAATAATTGAAGGATTTGAACCGTAACCATGCTTAATTACAAGTGGTTTTAGAAATTATTGTAATTGTTTGGACACACCAGTATATTCACATACTTCATTCATATGTCAAATCTTGACAATTTGAATGCAACATCATTGTTCGTCAAAATGTCAGAGCTTGACCATTCGAATGCATCATCGTAATTAGTTCAAATGCATTGTTGTAACCAATTTAAATCTAACCTTGTAATTGAAAGTGCATCAACACCTAAAAAAACGTTGTTTGTTTAAGAATACACATACATATAAAATTTGTATTCTCGGATTAAAGACGATCAAATTTCGAGTTTTATGGCATACTTCCGAAAATATAATGAAGTATACAAACATTTTGTTTTACCATTTTAGTTATCTTAAACTTCGTACAGTTTAAAATTTCCCAAACTATTTAATCTTATCCATTGAATTAGTGAAATCAACAAATACATCTCTATATGAGTACACATTTTTAAAGAGTTGTTCTAAAAGTAACACACTAATCATTTTTATCGCTACAACCTCTATTACACGAGCTTAAACATGACGTATACGAGCGTATAACAAGTCTTATACACACGTACTTAATCAAAATCAATCAAATCAGTACGATTTACGTTTAGGTTACATACAGTTGATACATCTAATGTAACACCTTTTAATATTTATGTGACAATGCACTTGAGGGGCCCCAGTGGGGTGAATTGGAGATGTGATATGACAGATGGATGATATGGAAAGTTATAATAGTATTTTCATAGTAGGGTCAGCGTTACATCACTTCGATTTTATCTCTTTTTCTTTTGGAGCCTTTTGCGGTTTTGCCTCACGTTAATTCCTCACAAAATACGATTTTAAAATGAACGGTGGTGGATGCAACGTGTGTAATACGGTTTTTTTTTTTTTTTTTTTTTTTTTTTGTGGTTTAATTTAGGAAGATTACATTTATGTGGCAACCTAAAACACCAAGATTTTTATTTGGGTTATGGTTTGTCTTTTACTACAAATGACGTACGTGTTTTTGTAAGTTAAAGTGAAGGTGACATTATTTCGTGAAGTGTCTTGAATGAGCGGTGTTGGAGAATGAGTGAAAAATAAGTTTTTAAGCAAGTAGATGCGATTAATATGATTATCTTTTACTGGTTTTTGTATTGCTATGCTAGAGCTCCGTAACAAAACAAAAACGTGTCTAAATTAGAGTTCATGGGTGGCCTTGAGGTGGGCGAGGAGAGCTTAATCTTCTCAGAGACCTAAAAATTTAAAAGAATTATATTATGTATGTATCTATAATTTTTAAAAACAAATATATGCTATTAACAAACCCAATAAAAATTTAAGTATTTGAACTATTATAGCTCAGGGTTCATTAACAATTTAATTAGTTTAGTCGATCAACTACCATTTATCCAATTTAAACTCAATTAAAAAATGCAATAAGAGTCTTACGATTAGCTTAAGTAAGAAAAGTAGATTATTTTTGTACAATACTTTTGTTTATTGGTATAAATAATTGTCGAATTATAAATTTTTTACGTACTGATTATTGATATTATATTATAGGGGCCCATTTTTACTACCCACCCATGGCCTAAAATTATTCGAAAGCTCTTGGGACCAGCTCCTGTTAGAGTTAGGATGCATTAGATATTGATTCTTGAAATTATGTGTTTGAAACCATTAAAGTTGCGAACTTGCTATTGATGACATAATCACGATGTACAGATAACCAAACTTGCTATGATGATGCCATTGCCAACATCAATGCCTAATTTGTTGCCTATGACAAATTTTGGTACCAAAGACCAAATTTGCTATCAACGACTAAATTGCTTCGATGAGTAAATTGTAATCGATGACCAAATTCATGACCAATGACTAAAGTTGCTGCTAACAAGTTGTTACTACTGACCCTAACGAATACTGTTGATGAGTTAAAATAGATACATTAAACTTTCAATCCAAACTCAATTGAACAAAATTGAATATATATATTGCATTTTATTTTTTTGTTTAATTCTTGATTGGGTTGTTTCAATATTGTTTCATTAACAATATTAATTTGAGTCTTAGTTAAAACCACATCAAGATTCACAGTCATTTTAAACACACAATAAAGCTTTCTAACAATCATCTTTCTTCTATTCTCCTTCAAAGGTTATTTCAGATGCTAACGTCAACAATTCCAATTATTCCGATTGTTGTTACATAGAATATAAACGAGTTCTCTTTCTTCTATTATCCGATTGTTGTTTTCTTTAATATTCATCATCTTGTGCTAGTTATTTTACTTTATTTTCACTGTAAAAGTATTTATTTGTACTGTTTTTTAATTGTATTGTGATTAATAATTATGAAAAAAAGGGTTTTTAAATTGTTTTACGAACGACTATCCTACATGTGGTTCTTTAATCCAGTAACACCGATGTTGAGTTGTATGGAGAAGTTATTTGGTTTTCAAGGTAAAAGTTTTGACCATTGACCATCTTTATAGGAGAGAGTTGATTTGTTCCAAGCCAATTCTAGATGACTAATTTCTTTTAAATAGACGGTAAATAGACACACTCTTTTGAAATAATTTTTAATATTTCGTTCATAACAAACATTAAACATACTTCTTTTTCTATTAGCTTACAATGATATACAAACTAATAAAAAAACACTAGCCCGCTACCTAGGAAAAAAAATACATGCAAAGAAAATGGATAAATGGGAACGTGGATGATTGGGTAGTTCTGTACGTATCAATATCATGTATATGTGTTTATCATGTGTTAATGATTTATCATTTTGTTTTACGTTTTCAATTATTTCGTATAATTTTATCATTGTTTTTATATGCTATATAAATTCATTATTATTATTATCATCATTTAGTATTAATTATTATTAGTGTTGAGCCCATGAGATTAGTTTAGTTTTTTAGGGTTTCGTATACTCTATATATAATAGTTACTATTAGAATAAAAAAACAATCATTTACCATCTTACATGGTATCGGAGTCACTCTAGGTTCTTTACCACCTTCGTCGTGCCATGACAAAAAGAGAAACCCTAGTCGCCACCTTCGTGTTCAAACCCTAGATAGTGTGGTGTGTTGCTGCTATCGTTGCCCTCTTCGTTCTCTTTGCTTTTAGTTCTATTATCATTTTCGTTTTTTAAATAAAGACTTGTCTCGGTTTTAGATTCAAGTCATTTAACCTGAATCTTTATTCCACACAAAACTCGTCTACTCGTATCCCATATTTCTTGTTTCTTTTCTTTCGTTTATTATTGTCGGACCATGATCCATTGCCACCAAAGAACGATGCCTGGCCACAGTCACTAATCTTCGGTATGACACACTACCGCATGACAACGGTTGCCCGGGTGTCATCTTGTTATATATTTATTTTTACGTTTTCGATTGGGATACCGATCACGGGATCATGTTGTTGTTGTGACACCATCCTCTTTCGCGCTGCTTGCTAACTATGATCCGTCGTTGTACTGCATATAGGACTACGATTTGTTGTCGCGCCGCCGCATTTTCGTATTGGATGCTCAATGCATAATTACATGATAATTTAATAATATGGATTGCATTTGAGGTTTTGGATTGAATATTACAAGATCATGGAATTTTGCCCGAAGTTGTGACCAAGATCAAGACTAAGCTTTATTGGCTTTTATGTTTGTTTTATAAATTGTTTCTAGTCTGAGAAGTCGTTTCTATTGCTCTGACTATGAGGGGTATTAGATTATATTACTATTAGAGCTTAGTGTTGATTATTAGGGTTGAGCCCATTGATCTTGTTTAAATTTCTATGGTTTTTTTATAAAATATATATATATATATATATATATTACCATCTAACAATAAAAATACAATGACTAGCCAAAATCATATGAGTTAAAAACTAAAAAAATATATATTTTAATATAAAAATACCATACTTATTTTAAGGATAAAAAAACATTTGCTTCTATGATGTGCTTTAATATAAAAGAACAATGATATATATATAAAATTTAAAGTAAATTATGTTTTTAGTCTCTATGATTTGACGAAAATTACTATTTCAATCCAATTGTTTATTTATTTCTGTGACAGTCCAATAGTTTTAACATTAGTTTCAAAGTCACCTGATACCAACATCTTAGATAATCTCTGTTAAGTTAAAGTGAATTTACCAAATTACCCAAAAGATTAAATACAAAATAGCAAAATATATAAACAAACAAATCAAAGGCACCCTACTACTCTCTCTCTCTCAAAATAAAAGATAGGGTTTCTTTACCACCATGGCACCACCACACCTTCCACGTCGGCGACTGAAAGCCACCGCAACTTCATCGCCAGCCACCAAACATCACCGTAGTTTCTTTCCCGGCCACCGAACACCACCGTAGCTTCATCGTTCGGGCATCGAACACCAC
>BJCM01154741.1:0-13972 GCA_018326385.1 Flaveria bidentis | reverse complement strand
GGAGGGGAGGGCGGTGGCGGAGGGGCGACGGTTGGGGGAGGTGGAGGCGGTGGTGACTGGTGAGAGGAGAGGAGAGGAGGATAGGGAGTTGTTTAAGAAGTGAGAGGAGAGAAGGATAATAAGAAGTGAGAAGAGGTTAGAAGATCTCAGAAGACATAGATCCAAATCTTCTCCATTCAGACTTCAGTAAGATGTTTTTTAATGAAACATCTTCCAAAAAAACAAAAACTTTGCACACTCAAAACCTCTTTCCGTGTCTGCATACGTGCAGATGAAGAGGTGGGGAAGAGGTTTTGATAAAAAACAAACACCACCTTAGTGTTAGTGACCACATTTGTTACAAAATGTAAACCGCAAAGACTAAAATAGTTAAAGAGATTTTTTTTTGACAAAAATAGTTAAACATGTCAAATCCTAGGAACCAAAATACGATTTTATTTTAAACTAGGTTAAAACCTATGTATTATATGGGTGGAATATAAAACATATTAAAATCATTAGTTTTATGAATAGTTTATTTTCTAGATATTATTATCCATTGGTGAAATAAAATTTTTATAAATATTAAAAGTTATAACATATAATGAATTAGAAATTATTACTCTATATTTAAAATATATTAATAAATTATTAAAATAATTACATTTATTTTTTAGTTATTTAATAGTTTAGTTTACTTATTTACAATAATTATCATTTAATATGAGAGAGACAAGAAACAACATATATAGATATATTTGTTTAACATATTTTAGTTAAAAAAATCAAATTAATTGTTTTTAAATTTCCGTATCTTATCTTATCTTATCTTACAACTTTAATAAAAAAGTAACTTGAAGTGCCATGTGATAGCACCACAATCATCCTTACCAATATATTCTTGTTTCTCTCTCCTTTTAAATAATTACATTAATTATTAATAATATTATTTAACATTATTTTACATTTAATAAATTAAAAATATATATCTATTTATTAATGTGATTTCTAAATAAACAAAAAAATATAAAATAATAAAATTTTCTATCGCATAAAACTTTCTTTAAAGATACGAAATATTTTAAAAATTGGTATTTTTCAAAATTCAATTTTTTTAAACCAAAAATAATTAATTTGGGAGTTATAATAAGAAAATTATAAGAATGATATTTTTTACGGTTTGTTTTAGAATAACATGTTTAATATTTTTTTGAAAAAAAAATTAAATTAAAAATCTAAAAAGTTTGATATAACTGTTTTATTAGTTATAGTTGTTATAGTTAATTTATCATACATAATTTTAGTCATATCATATAATATTATTTTGTAATTAATAAATTTTATTATATTAATATTTTATTTATTCAACCCGTGTAATACACGGGTTTACTAAAACTAGTTTATTATGAGAGAGTGATGGGAAAATTAAAATTTTGATATGTTAGAATGATGACACGTGTTATTTGATATACTAGAATGATTACACGTGTATTGAGAAAATATTATTTTATTATAGGTTATAGATTTTAAAGGGTAATTACATATATCCCCTTGTAAACTATATTAATTGCATATATACTCAATTCAAAATCAAAATTGCATATCCCTTTCCTTAATCTATTTAATTGCATATTTACCCAATCGCTCCGTTAATAAAAAAAAGTTCAAGTTTAGCCATTTTGACTTATGATTCAAAATAAATTATGGGATGACTATTTTACGCATGATTATTTGTAATTGGTCTTTATCAAAAATAATTTTGTTATGTGATGAATTAAAAGTTTGGTGTATGTGTAGCATTTTATCATTGTTAGTCTAAAACCTAGTGATAAATTAAGAAATATAAAAATAGAAAAACCTTGCTAAAATGTGTAAATGTGAAAATTATAAAATTATGTAGTTTTTGTAAAAACAAGGGTAACATAGTTAATCTGTAAATTATTACAAATAAAATAAAATGGGTAACTTTAAATTTTTTTCATTAAAGAAGGGGATAAATGCAAATTATGTTATGAATCGAGTGTATACACAATTAAAAATATTAAATAAGGGGATGTATGTAATTTTATTTCTAAATCGCATTTAGTTTGTTATACAAAGGAATATGTGTAATTGTCATTAATTTTAATTATTTGATTTAATATTTTTTTATTACACTTTAAAATATACCATACAATCTTATTATTAAGACGAGTTAGGTATGAAGTAGTCTTTGATAGTTACACAAACAGATAATGGACATCAAATTTAATATAGAATTTAAACGAAAACGTGAATAACGATTAGCATGTGTGAAAAGAAGAATTAGGAAACATCAAATTACACAAATACAAATTTTCAAGGGTCGGTGGCAGAGGCGGATATATTAGGGGACGGGTAGCCTCCGCTACCATTCAACTTTTTACGATTAGTGCGGAAAAAAACGAATTACATTTTTACGTTACCCTTAAAAATTTCAAATCTCAACATTTCATACAAAGTTAACATTTTATAAAGAGTAAAATGTTATTTTCATCCCTGACGTGAAACGTCTAGTGTTACTAGTTGCTTATTCGTTTTTAAGCATATTTTATAAAATGTTAAACTTTGTATATAATGTTAAGATTTGAATTTTTTTAGTTTTAATTAAATATTTTATTGATTGACTTTGTTTTAATTAGAAAATTAGGGTGTTAAAAAGACTAAAAAACACTCATATTTAATGAAGAATTTAATGGAGTTAATGTAGTGGATGAAAATGACAACATTTGGTAAACCACAGTGACTGAAAAAACAAAAAAAAAAGTTTGGATTGAAATGACAAATTCAATAAAACGTCAGGGACGAAAATGACATTTTACTCTTTTATAAAAAAATAATCTTATATTATATAAAACAAATTACATTTTATAAAACCATGAATAACTAACAATACCAAATACCCAATAACAACCCAAAATTAAAATAAGCCCAAAAATTAAACAACTTAAAAAGCCGAACAACTTTACAAGCCCAAATACTCATTACTCAAACTAAACAACTTAAAAAATAATGAGCTATACCCTAATACCCTCACCACCTCACCTTGTCGATCACCCAACAGTCTGTCGTCACTTGCCTGCGTCCCAGTCACCGGCCGACCACCGCCTGACCGAAGTGATTGATGTTGTCGTATGTCGTGCTGCTGCTGCGTCGGCGTTGCCACTGACCCACTATCGATATCTATCTTGTTTTACCAAATGAAGATACAATAGTTCAAGGTAAAAATTCTAGTTTTTTCCACTCTATTACACTATGAAGTTAAGGAATTTAGGGTTTATGTTGTCTAATTTTTAATATTTAAGTGTTTTTTGATATAAAAATTAGTGATTTGAAAGATTTCAAGAGAAGGATATTGGTTAATGGTTATTTGGCTTAATTTATAATATTTAAGGTTTATGCAATTAAATGTATAAAGTAGGGATTTGAAAGATGAATTAGAAATTTGATAGTGAACTTAGGGATTTGAATTTGATTATTTGTAAGCGTAATTTGTAATCTTATTGTGTTATTTGTTATAAAATGAGGGATTCAAAAAATGAAAAAACAAGTTTTTATTGTCAATTTAATTAAAAGAAAAATTAAAAATGAGGATATTTGTTCAATTCTTTCTATCCCAAAAGTATTTTATTTAAATCATCTTTTTCGGACCCCTTTATGTTTTTTATTAATATAAATGTACGTTAAAAAGATTATGTTACCCCTAAACTAATGTTTTAGATCCGTCATTGGTCAGTGGCCACTACCACGGGCCAAAAAACCCCCCTCAAGTTTTTTTATTAACATTTTTACCCGTAAACTGTTTTTAAATTAACCCGCTCTAGCTTGTAAAGTACCGGGTTTACCCATTTACAATATAAATTCGAGTCCGTGTAAGTTAGGACGTAATAAAAAATGAATCGGCTTGAATATAAATTGTTGTTTTCCTAACTTTATATAAGTTTTAGAGTTGCTCACAATTTAACAACCGTCTATGTTTTGACGTAAATTTCGTTCCGTTTCGACGTAAGTTTTGTTTGGAAACGTGTCGGATCAACGTTTTCTCTATGTTTTGACGTAAATTTAATTCGGATACGAGTCAAATCTAAATGTTTCAACATATATTTTGTTTGAAAAAAGTCCGGTCATATATAACACAAGTTTATTTAACGGTATATATTAAAGTTACTTTATATATGGACGTAAATTTAGTTGGCAAACAAGGATGTATTGTAATATATATTATCATGCCGTGTACGATTACACGGAAACGGGTGGCGGGCAAACAAACTAGTTGAGCTTAAAGGAGAACTAAAAGGTATATTATTTGACGAGCTCAATTTCTAATAAAATTTAAGTTTAAATTTAGAAAAAAATAAACGAGTGTTAAGTGACACCAAACTAGTTCTTAATAAATTTTGTAGCAAACTTATTTAGTAACACAAGCAAAAATATTCACCGTGCAACATTGTTCATAATTTAAGTTTGGAATAATAAAAATAAAATTTATCTTATTTGATCCAGAAGTAGTTTGGAATAATTCATATATATCGAGATGTAAACAAAAATACGCCAATCGCTACTACGTACTCGTAATTTTAATAACATTTTATTTTAAAGTTTATAAGAAAAAGAAGTAAATATACACCGTATTTGACCCAATGTGGTTTGGAATTAAGCTTATACCGAAACACAAACAAAATTTTCCCATGTTACTGATATATTCATAATTTAAGAAAAGGATTATATTTTAAAGGTTTAAAATTATAAAAGGTAAAAATATACCTTTTTATACCAAACTTTGTTTTATATAAAACACATACCGAAATGTAAATAAAAACAAACACGTTGTAACAATGTAAGCGGAAGATGAATACCAAATTTAAGAACACATTAAATTATAATTAAAAAGTCTTTATTATATTTAATATTTTATTTATTTAACTGGTATTATACACGAGTTACTAAATCTAGTTAATTATAAAAATTATAATAATTAAAAATATGAAAATAAAATATAATGTAAGAAAATGGTGGAGGGGTGAGAGGATTCAAAGGCAAAGGGGAAAAGGAAATCCAAATGAAAAAATATGCATAACGGGGGAGATCAATTTTTGTTTTCAAAGTGCAATTTCCTACCTTTCATTTACATTAGTAATTAATGCAGCAAAAATAAAAATAAGAAACATAGGAGAAGCCCCCATTATCATTAGTTAGATTGATTACCTCTCACAAACCGACGTCGACTTTTAATAAGTTATTATATAATTAAATTAAATGAACTATTACAAACTCACAATCGTTGGTTAATAACCATACATTATGTCAAAATACATTAATGTTAAGCGAAAAAAAAATCATTCATCTTATATTGATTTAACTTATATGAAGATTTTATTAAGTTGAATTCACAAATTAATATATTTACTTGTGTTAAAAACAACCACCTCAATCTAATTATATTTAAAATCATGTAGCTCGAATATAACGAGTGTAAGCCACACATTTAAATAAGCCGAAAGGGTTTTAAACATGTTGACTAGGGGTAAAGGGTTGGTTCGTTGCCTGATTGTAATCAGTTTGTAAACAAATTAATACATGTTTAACAAATGGACTGAAAGGGGTCTTAAACATGTTGGTTTGTTGATTTAATCATATCTATTATTTAATCTAACTGTAAGGGGTCGATTGGTTGATCACTCTAGTTGAACACATTAATCAAGTTAATGCAAACACAATCCATTTCATTGAATTGTTAAACAAGTCACCCTGAACATGATTTAGTTATAAATGATTTAGACATAACAATTCAGAAATTAATAATTTTCCATTTATGAAATATTGAAAATGACACCATACTTTTTTATGTGTGTAATTTTATTTCAAAAAGGTACCTGAACTAGAATAAAAAATGTAGGGTGATTTAATTAAATTTTCAAGTAATATAAGTTATTTTGTATCATTACGTTTTTGTAAAGAATATTAAACCTCTTGGTGATATTTCAATTATTACAAACAAACATAAATAGTCTATTAACTAGCTTTACATAATACATCACAAATAGTCACCCGTCTTGGATTGTGGCGGAGGCAGCGTACACGATATAATAAGACTCGTTTCCGAATTAATTAAATTACTTCAAAACGTAAAGTAATTAGAATTTTTCCATCAAATAAAAACGTATTATATTAAATACGACTCTAAATAGAATTTATGTCGAAGCTGCATTGCCGGTCCAAAAAATAACTAACAGTTGATCCCATAAGACACATGAAACAAAGAGACGAACAAAAAAATTTGAAACGAAAAAATTCGAACACGGGTAAATAGATATTTTAAACACCGTATAGTATAGGGCTGTTCAAATAGATCGACGTTCGAAACTCGCTCGAACTCGTTTGAAAAAAGTTCGGATTTTTGCTCATTCGAATTTTGGCTCGGTTGTAAACGAACCGAGCGGCTCGGTTCGATTTGAAAACAAACCGAGCACAAGCAAAGGTATGTTCGTTCGTCGCTCGCTCGGTTTCGCTCGAATAACTTTTTAGATTTAGTTTTTATATATTATATAATTATGAATCTATTTAGTTATTTACCACCTATCACTATTTTAATTACTTAGTTAAAAAATCAACAACCCTAAATGTAAAGTTTTAATTATCTAATCAAATCATCATTTCACATTTCAAAATTCTTTCATCATTCCACCCATTACCACTTCCCGATCGGCCCCTGTATCCCCCACCTCCCTACCGACTGCTGAGTCGCTTACCTCCGGCACTCAGACAAGTAACCCATGACCTCCAACACTCTGACACGCGACCATGACCTTCGGCAGTCCGACATGCAATCAACCTCTGAAGTCTAAAGTCCGACTTTGTTCGAAGCCTGACATTGTTCAGTTGTTCCTAATTGGATATCTTGATGTTGGTTTTTTTTTATAATTTGGTTCTTAAAGAATATTTACACAAGCATTAGTGAAGATACTATGGTTGAAACTTAAAATTTAAAACGTTTGAATTAATTATTAGTTTTGTTTTAAATTATAACACGAAACCAAACAAAACCGAGCAAAACGGAGCGCTCGGTTTAAAACCGAACCAAGTTCGAGCATGAAGTTTGCACTCGAATTCGTAAATTTGAACCGAACCGAGCCGCTCAGTTTAAAACCAAACCGAGTTCGACGGAGCTACGTTCGGTTCGGTTTGGTTCGTGAACAACCCTAGTAAAGTAACACCAAACCAAAGAAAATTTAATTGATGTACGAATGTAATTTAAACCTACAAATCATACGGTGAGAACTTGAGAAAAAAAGGAGAACAAATTTAGCCACGTGGACCAACCATACTCAAATACTTTAGTCAATCTGTTAAATTGTTATAGACTTGTCAATTAGTCTTAGATCAACTGGTTTATAAAGAAGCATCCTATAACTTTTTAATGTAAAGGTAATGGGTTATAGTCTCACTAGATGCAATATGTTTTTAGTGGGCCAAGGGTTTTACCATAGTGGATCTTTTGGTGGTGGGTTTCCCTTAGAATGGTGGGTAAGCCGGGTCACCAATGCTGTTTTTTGTTTTTTGAAAAAAGTTTTTAAATAAATTGTTTCAAAACAAACCATTTTAAAAAAATATAATTTTTAATAATTTTTTTATTATAACTTTGAAATTCAATTATTTTTGTTTCAGAAGAATTTATTTTTTAAAAGCCACAAATTTTATAACATATTGTGTTTTTAAAAGTTTTATATTTTTTTGAAAAAAATCTTATTTTATTAAAAAATCTTTTCTTTACAAATTGCATTTGTTAAAAGATTTTTTTTATATTAAATAAAAAATATTTTTAATACAAAAAGAATTAAATAATATTATTTACAGTTAATGTGATATTTAATAATAAAAAAGAAGCGAGAAAATAAAATTTATAAGCTTTAAAATTGTAACAAGAAACGTATAAGAACTTTATTTTGTTGTTATAGATTAAAGTATAATATCACTTGAGATGAATCATAATGATCTAAGGTTGTTTATTTTAAAGAGACTCATTAAAAAATGAGAAAAAATATTGTCTAAATATTGTAAGAAAAGTAGCCTCCAAGAAAGGTCGGTAGCCACCGAAGTCCAAAGGTTCATATGGTTGATGCAGTGTTCGACTGTGGACGCTCGGTCAATTTTGTCTTTTTTTAACTTTTGTAATTATTAATTTTCCATATTTCAACTATTTCTTTGTCATAATGGTTCAATGATTGTCAATATTCTAGAAAGCATCAAATATAAATTTTTTTAACGCTCAGTAACTAAATGAGTCTTATTAAAACAAAATATCAACCGTTCACGTTGATTAATTAAATGTCTTAATAATTGAAGTCAAGTTTATTACTTAATTGAGATGGTTCTTAGGCATTTTAAGTATGAGTTTATATAAAGCGAAAGCTTCACACAATATTAACAAAGGTACGTTCCAATCTTGTGTGTTTTTTAAGTATTAAATATTTATGAAGTTGCGTGATATAAATGGAACATATAAAATCGCTAGTGTCTTTAAAAGTTGACTTTAATTGAAAAAAATAAAACTTGCTTATTATTTCATGAACTATTATTATAATTTTTTGATTACCTATCACTTCATGTTAAGCGGAAAAGTAATCTAAAAGTTACTTTATTCTAGAAAATATGAAACATATGTAAAAATTTCACAACAATGGAACTCTTACCGAAAGTTTAGTGACTTTGAAGGAAAGAAAAAATAGAATAACTTTTTTAATGAAAAAAGATTGAATATTTTCATTGAAAGACTTGAAAAACTTGTTTAGTATTGCGTGAAAACAGTAACAAAAATTTCCTCTTACCTAATTAACGAAGCTTCACAACATTTTTATTTCATGAAGTTAGTTTGTTAGTCATCTTGGTTATGTATTTTGTTATTCCACGCTTAATCACTCAATATTAAAAAAAATTATAGTGTGATAAAATATTTTATGAAGCTTTACAACATTTTTAGTTTCATGAAGTTAGTTTGTTAGTCATCTTGGTTTTGTATTTCTTATTCCAATCTTAATCACTTCATATTTTTTAAAAAATATATAGAGTGATAAAATATTTATGAAGCTTTATAACATTTTTAGTTTCATGAAGTTAGTTTGTTAGTCATCTTGGTTTTGTATTTCTTATTCCAATCTTAATCACTTCATATTTTTTAAAAAATATATAGAGTGATAAAATATTTATGAAGCTTTATAACATTTTTAGTTTCATGAAGTTAGTTTGTTAGTCATCTTGGTTTTGTATTTCTTATTCCAATCTTAATCACTTCATATTTTTTAAAAAATATATAGAGTGATAAAATATTTATGAAGCTTTATAACATTTTTAGTTTCATGAAGTTAGTTTGTTAGTCATCTTGGTTTTGTATTTCTTATTCCAATCTTAATCACTCAATATTTTATAGAATTAATAATGTGATAAAAGATTTTATGAGCGTTGCAGTGTTAGAGATTACTTTTAAGTGATCTCGTTAGTCAAATTAACATACTTTTTCTAGTATTTATATGTTGGTGCATGGAGTATTTATGAAATGAGTTGTCTTGAAAAATTTGGCAAGTTATACCACAATTGTATTGTGGTATGACCGTACCATCAATCGTGGAGCCATTGTTTTTTATTCATTAAATTTGGTTAAGTCTTCGCATTTACGATGGTTCTTTTCAATTAAATAATACATTTTATATTTTTATCATTATTTTTTTCTTATAAAAAAATTATTATATTTTCTCTTTCATTTTCAATTAAATAATATCTTTTATACTTTTATCATTACCTTTTACTCTTTCTTTCACTTACAATCACTTTAAAATATATTAAAAAATTCATAAGAATTAAACAGTGATTTTTTAAATATACTAATCCATATAACATTTTTTCTATTCTTCACTTACAACCACTAAAAATCATTTCATATAATATACCAAACGCACTTACATATTTTTAAGGATTCTGTTGTGAATACTCTCAAACTAGTAGGATAACAAAGGTTTAACACAAATTAAGATTCCTTGTTTTGATAATGACTTGAAATTATATTTTGTGATATTAAATAGTGAATTAAGAATGGACATATATATCATTAACATTGGCGAAGCTTGAACTATTTTGTACGGGGGCGGGGGCGAAATTATATTTTCTTAGGTGGGACGAACTCGATATTTATATAAAAATTTACACTATCGAGCTAAAATTTAACACTACGGACGAAAAAATAGAGGGGGGCTGGCCCCAATGAAGCTCCGCCAGCGACCATTAACAACATATGAAGATCAAATGTTAAATCACATGTTGAAATTATCAGAGTTTTGTAAAGAAAGTTTTAATTTAAAACACATCTCATATGATGAATTTTCAATTAAAACAAACGTGTTTATCAAAAACTCATTTGTGATTAAAACAATAACTAGAAAATCTAAATAAAATCCCATTATTGATTTTCAACTAAATAGTTCAAGACAAATGAGATATTGATTTTTGATAAGATTGATATAGGCAACCTATCAATATGAGTAACCTACCAAAGAAATCTTGCCTAGAAAAGAAAAAAGGATGAATCATCTAAAAAGGGAAAAATATGTTTATTGCTATTAAAAATCAAAAGGATGAACACCATTTTGTTGGTCTACGCCGGTGGGTTTTTCTTGTGATGTTACTAATTGAAGTCTTCCAAACCTTTTTTCCTAAATCCTTTTTGCTTAATTCATGGTCTGTTTAAACATATCTCACTCTAATTTCATCATATATAAACATCATTTGAAGAGAGAAGATCAAAGATCAAAAAGGAAACAAAAGAAGTTATTTCATACATCTCATTAACTTGTTTTGTATTTGAGTGGTGGTATGTCACCATCACTAGTTAAAAATTGTAAAAGGCATCACCACTGGTGTTAGTGTTTGTGAAAGAGTTGATCATAACCTCCAGGAGACTAGTGAGAACAAGGTGATTATTTTCATTGTAAAATGAGACGTATAAGGTGATTACAACCTTGGTAAATTGAGAAAAAAGGTGATTAATTCCTTTGTAAATGAAACGTTAGTATACCGATTCTCTCTTCCAATTCAAAAGGAAGGGAAGGAATTGACTTTTTCTAACTTGGAATGAACTGGAAGCGCGAGATGTCTTCCAATTCAAAAGATATTCTAGTGTAGCAAACTCTTGATTAAAGATTAAGGATATGACATAGAATGGATTAATTTAACTTCTACTTGAATCTCTATAATGTGATTTTATCTTTTCACTCCTTAAACCTTTTAAATTTCATATATTATTGTTTATGTTGGTTGATTAACAAATATTTTTTCCAACATAAGTTTATAAACAAGAGAATTATAAGAAAGCGTATTGTGAGCTCATAATGTTGTTTAACTCAGATATTTCATAATTATTTTCTTTATTGATTGTGAATATTTTTTTGATTATGTTGGTAGTGAACAACCATTTTATTTGTTTTCATTTGGCTAGGAACTTATTTTATGACGATGTGAGCAATGACATCGATGTCTGATGCAATAAACTCCACCATGGTTTTTATTTGCTTATACATGTTTATTTCGTGTTTGGTTGCTCAGACTACCAAATCCACCATCCAATCAAACTTAAATTCGTAAGAAGCAAAAAAAGAAAAAGAAAAAAAACTTTACAAGATTACATGATATCAGAAAACAGAAAAGGGACAATAAGATCAAGAGAACAAACTAGAAATAATTTATGTGCAATGTAGCTTTGACTTTTTTTTAATAGATAGCTTTAAATTAGAAGTTTATGTTCATATTTAGTGTATAAATTGAAATCATATGTATGGATTTTGGTTTACTATTGTTATAATATCATTTTCTTTTTAGGTTCCTCATTTTTATTCCAGTTATATGTTGACAAGAAAATTGAAAATTAATGGCTATTTACATGAAAATGACCACACAAAACCACAATAAATCATGTGTTATCAAAGGTTAGTTTATAGTCACCCTAATGGAGACAACATGCTTATTACTACAATGCTGTTAGCCACGATTTGCCGTAATGCATGCGGCTAAAATAAACTTTTTGAGAATACTAGTGGAAAACTCGCGTTTCACAGCAGAATATGATCCTTACGTTTCACGAGTTTAATTGTTATTCTTACATAATAAATAAATAGTACCGAGTTTGAAAAGACTCAACAACATATGTTGAACCTTACATGTACAGTTTTAAACTCATTAATGCTCGCACTTTGGAGCGGATTTTAGCGTCAGTGTCAAAATAAAATTTATTAAAACCAACGCCAAAAAGTGTAAAAAGGTACAAAAGTCGACAGTCAATTAAAATATCATCCCTTCTTTCAAATTTAGATCACATAAAACTTAAGAACTTAAACAATTTTAAGCCTTTGTTTGACATAAATATAATTTGAGGACACATCAAACATATAAATCTCAGCATTCTATATAACAACAACATCATCATTCACAAACCATTGAACCTCTACCATCAATGAAAACATTACCATCAATAACCTGATGTAGATTCTCCACGTCCGCCTAAAGCTTTGCCTCCACGTGTGCAGGATCGAGTTTTTGTAGATACATATGTATCTAGTTTATGAGCTCAATGTAAAATGTCTTTCATGTCTTACATATATGTAATTGAATGGGTATGAATGAAATGAAATGTGTTGGTGATGCTTATATTGTTTAATATTTTATTGTTTATTGTGTGATAACACATATTGAACTAACTATATAGGCTTGTGGTTGTTTACATAGTTCTTAGTTAATAATGGTTGAGAAACGTGTTTAAACTTAATCGTGTGAAGTTCTCATGCGAATGGACCATACGCATGAATACTTCATGCTAATGGACCAGTCGCACGACTGAACCAGGAGACTGGATCAGTCGCACGATTGTGACATGAGATTGACTCAGTCGCACGGCTGAACATTCAGTCGTGCGGATGGATCAACCGCATGCTTCAGTCGCACAACCTAACCTATAAATACCACTTAATTCGTGGAAAAATGTAACAATTCGAATACCTACGCACATAATCGTACCTAACCGTCTAGAGACTCAAGAACACTTGTTCCAAGTTTATAGATCGCAGTTAATCATCTTACAATTGTTCTTAACGTTTTGATTCATTCTTAGATCGATTATACTTGCGTTCTCACTGATTAGATCACCAATCAAATAGGATTCCGCACTATTTGGTTTGGTATACACGTAAATCAGTTAGTACTCCATACCTTAACAGTCCTAACAAGTGGTATCAGAGCTTTGGCTCTTGATTTGCATGTGATTCAATCTATTTTGATATAAAAATCGTGTTTTTCACTCAAAAACTCAATCTTTTTGTGTCAAATAGTTTTTACGACGTCTCCAGGTCAAAAAGTTAACATTTTTCAATATATGAAAATTAGGGTTCGTGAGAAATTCGTGTTTTTACGTCTAAGTGTTCGAAACCTTCGTTTTTGCAAAAACAACAGTCTTCAGCCGCACGATTGACTCAATCGCACGACTGAACCCATTAGTATCTCCCATACGCAAGATTGAACTCAGTCGCCTTGTTCATTCTTGTAACACCCGGAAATTTAAGAGAAAACAATAAAGGAATAATAAAAGTGGCAAATGTAAAGTTAACCCAAGGTGAGGGACTAAGAGAGTAAAAAGGACAAATGGTACAGAGAGTGGGCGTTAAAAGAAGGCATGGCCGCCCATTCCCCCCTATCAGGCTCTTTTCAGACGAAATTTCAGAGAGAAAGAGGCGTACTGTCGGAATTGGAAGGAGATCAAGGAGAAGGCCGGATTCTAAGTAAGAATTCGAGAGGTTTTGTGCTTTATTTGAGTTCTTGTGTCGATTATGTGCTTATGTGTGTCGTATGTTCGATTGTGTGTGTTTTGTTGGGTTTAGGTGTTCGAACTCTCTTACGGTCGAGTTTGAGGAAGTCTTGCTCGAAGAGCTGTCAAGGTGAGTTC
>BJCM01154738.1:0-25234 GCA_018326385.1 Flaveria bidentis | reverse complement strand
TCGGACGTCGAACCGGACGCCTTACTGGTTTGGTGGTCGGACCGGATTTAACTATATTTTAATTATATTTATATATGTAATTAAATATAAGTAATTTATATATGATTTATATATATATATATATATTATAGTTATATATAAAATTTAACTACATTTGTATATCTGACGTACTAATTTATGGTTTAATACCCCGTTTTTACCTACTCAAATTAGAAAAAAACGAAAACCGGTCCGACCAGCGGTTCGGGATGAGCCGGCCGGTTCGACCACTTCAAAACGATTCATACTAGACCGGACCGGACCAGACACCAATTCACGATCGAACCGGTTGGACCAGCCGGTCCGATCCGGTCTCAACAACATTGGTTCTCTATAAACACATTTGAGAAAGGGGTTTAAATGAAAATTCCTCAAACCTATATGGTCAAACCACTAAAAACCCAAAAAAGACCGATGATGTCATTCCTTTATTCATATATAGAGAAATTATAATAGAAAATGGTGTTGTTTATTGAGGCTCAAAATAACATTTATACCATTGACAATTATATATGCTATATCTTATTTAGAAATGTAGGTGTTGTTTACCATTTACCACTTTTAACCCATTAAGTTTCAAGCATCTTATTTTCATCCCCTCTACTTTTTAACAACTTTGTAAAAAATTATTTCAAACACCTTAAGTTTTTAACAAGTTATTTTCTTTCATGCCTTCTAACAATTTTGTAAAATGTCATTTTAACCTGTTTAATTTCGACTTATGTATGTATCGGTATAAATACAAGTTGGTCTATGTATCAACGTAAATTTTGTTTGGAGTCAATTTAAATAAATCATGTTTTTGTGCTTACTCTTTATGTACGTTTCGTGTTGTTCTACGGTTCGACATAAATTTTATTTAGAAACAAGTCGGGTCAAATATGATACGTTTTTATGGGATGACAATATAAATTCAAATTTGTCTACATTGCGATATAACTTTTGTTTGAAAAAGAGTCGGGTGGATAATAATCTATACTAATTCATTTAGTGATTACATATGTATGTCAAGCGGAGTTGGTCTGTACATGGTTTTAGGTTGGCCAATGACACGAGTTCTATCCCTTGGCAATCAGCCATACAATTTTTTTTGTTTTTTTATATAGCCTAAACCTATTTTCCCAAAAATTACATTAAATTTATTTTATAACGTATCATACAAGGTGTTTTCTACTAACATTTTAGTTTTGTATAATCGCTCGATCAATAGCCCATAACTTCATATGCTTTTTGATTGTACTACAACGTCATAAAGCGTAGGTTTTAAATTTACCGCCCCGCGCCGCACGGATAACTTTGCTCATTTTACTCATACAGTCACATGGATGTCATGGGGGAGTACCCTCTTTCAAACGTAAGTGTGTAATGTAATATGATATGGTTTGACATGTTATATTTTAATTGTTGAGTTTCACGGTGCGGTGAAAATTCATGACATAGAGTTGTTTCTACACTCTTATGGCTTATGCATTTTACTTTAAAGGAAATAAGAATATATATCAGGCCCATTAACTTGACCCATCTGGATTCTAGAGTTTACACTGTACATGTCCAAGAAGTAGGTCGTATCAAGCCCATTGAATTAAAAAATGCCTTGATTGCCCGAATATCTTGCAGAGTTGCACTTAATCGATCTATAATCTACAAATTAATATAAAAGGAAGTTTTTTTTTGCCACATGTTTTTCTTCTTTAAAAATGATATTATTGTAATTTTAATACTCAAACTAATTTCTCTCTCTTATTAAAAAATAATTTTATTAATTACTACATTTCTCTCTCTTATTTAATTTTTTTAAAATCAAGCAATCTTTCTAAAAATAGATTTTGTTAAGGAAATTAAAAATTACATATTTTTACTAAAATAGAAATAATAAAAAATAAAACTTTTATATAATATGAAATTTTCGAAAACACTTAATCTTTTGAAACAAAATATTTTAAAACGGTTATTTTTAAAAAAAATATAAAAGGTGAATTTTTAAAAAACAACCTTGTTAAAACAACCATAATAATTACAAACTAAAGTTTTTTAATAAAAAAATAAACTTATACATAAGATTACTCATTTCTATGTATTATTGATAATAACATTAAATACTAATAAAATTAGTTATACCATTTTAAATTAATAAATAAAAAACTTATTTTTATGTAAAACACACTTTTTATAATTAAATTTTTATAGAATAAAGAATACAACGAATTTTTTTATAAAAAATCATTTTTCTCAAAACATAATATTTAAAAACCATATTTTTTATAAAACAAAAGTTTAATAAAAATAAATTATTGTTTATTTACTTAAAGTAACTACTTATACGTAATTATAATTATAATTTATCTTAAAGCATGGTTTTATAATTCATAAAATAAAGAATTTTAAATAATAGGGTCATGGCCGTGGCGTTGGCCAGAAAGCCGATGATTTCGACGAGGCCCTTATTTTTCTTACTAATTATTTAGTATTTTATTTATTCAACCTGTGTAATACACGGGATACTAATCTAGTAAACTTATAAACCAGTGAATTTTCAGGTGATACCTGTTGATTTAAATATTTTTTCATAGAATAAAAACTATTTTTAATTAAATATTACATTTTTTAAAATCAAAATTGACCTAAAACTGTGATTTTTTCTAAAACAACAAATATTTTATAATTTATGAAATTTTCTAAAATCAATCTTTTTAGAAAATCTAAAAGTTTGATATAAAAAACAAACATGGAGTTTAAAACAACGAGATTTTGATAAAAAAACAAAATATTTCAAAGCAGTAATTTTATAAAATAAAAGTTGTAAAAATATAAAAATATTTTATCAACTAATCAAAATACTTATTCATACGTAATTTCAATCAAATCTTATATTTAACGTTTTATAGTTGCTAACTCTTCATTAATAAATATTTAATATTTTTCTTATTTAACCCGTGTAATACACCGGGTTATAACTTAATATATAATAAAAACTTATAGCTACATTTTACTATCTTTAGCTATTTTTAAATATAATTGTATCAAAATAAAATTCAAAAGGAAGCAACAAATACAATTATGAGAATGTAAATAGTTAAATATAGAGGAAAATATATACGGTTTAGTCAACGGTGGCCGTCCTGATGAGGTTCTGTTCACATGTTTATTCTAACCTTTTTCTAATTCTAATTATTATATATATATATTATAGGTAAACCGCAAAACTTATAAAAAATACATATTTTTTCAAGTCACGAGTTTCTAAGGTAAATTATATAATTCTTTTTAAACATTTTTAAGAAAATATTTAACTTTATTAGCTTAGACATAGATATATGAAATTGTATATTAAAATATAGTATAACAATCTCAACACCTAAATTACAACATTAAATCGTGTACATATTTTTTAGCACTTATACATGTTTAACTTTTTGCATATATATCTAATTTCTGACAATTCATTTACCTTATAGTAAAATTATTTATTTATATATTGTATTCCAATTTACACTGGTCGTATACAATGCATATAAAATTGTAATACTACTTTAAAAATTAGATATGATATTTTATTTTCCTTATGCTATATTTTTGTTTTACTACATTATATAGTTGTGATCCACTGCATAATGCTGTATATTATCTTGATGTATGAGGTTCGGGTTTCACTCATTAGCAAAGAGCTTCAATTTTAAATTGAATTCTACTCGATTTTGGTTTAAATTTTATCAAATTGATCTAGAGTAGGTAACGAATGCTTGACTCGTTTACGATCGGATCACAATTGGGTTTGCATGTCACTCTTAGGAGCCATCTAGGTAGCAATTGTTATTTTGGTTAATAGTTCAGTGATAAAAGTCAAATGTTTTTTAAAAAAATACCAGGGATAATCATATATTACATGTGATAGATTAAGGGTTGGTGTAGTTTAATAATATAATTAAATGAGTTTGTGAATCATTGTTCTATAAAAAATCTGGGTAACAGATTATGGTGATATATGACTTATTTTTGTTTAAAGATGGTTGTTATATGATTGTTAATAATTATAATTTAATTTAACTCGTTTTAATATAAATTTTGTCATGCTTGTTGCACAATGACATAAGAGCATGTGTAATGTCTTAGTGAATATAAGTAAAAAAAGTGTTGTCACATATGCGTCATTTGAACAAGACTTGTGGTCACACTCATACTCATTAAATGAGTGTAATGATGTAACGAATCGGTTCTACAAAGAAGGAGATGTTTGCGTTCATGAGCGGCTAAGGTGAAGTCACGCAACTCCTCTCATATATGGACACATTTAGTCATGCTCTAATATGTCATTTTACTTAATTAAATAACATCAAGAATAACATAATTTACTGTATTATATAGGAATCGAGAAAATTGCATACGTACCAAGCCCGTTGCCTATGCAACCCACTTGGATCAACAAAACAATTTGTCAATTTATTATTATTTTATTCAACTTTTAGCGTGATAATTACTTATGGTTTTCGTTGTTTCTTTTCTAGAGTCAAAGATTTAGTCTCAGTTTTTGTAAACCATAAGGCGTTAAGTCCTTAGACTTCTAAAGAATTTTTATTGTGTCTTTTTCTTTAAAGTATTTAAGCATCTCACTCTATAATATTTTGACTATTTTTTCATATTCATAAGCAGAAATATTTTTCATAGTAATAGCTAGGGATACGTAATCATCAAACATTTCTGGAGGCCTAAAGCGAAATAAATTTTAAGGCTTTCATTTATATGTTATTCCTAAAGACATTTGACTCAAAATGACAATATAAACAAATTTGTTTATAGTGTGGCAGAAGCAGAAAACAATTTAATTAAATTAAACATCATCAACTAACAAAAAGAACATATTAAATGATAAACAAGTAACAATTAATGAAAATAAAGAGAAAAATCAATTGCAAATGTAGATTCTAAATCAAAATAGACAACAATAGATTACATAAGCAAAAAACAATGATAGATTAAAACAATTAAACATGAATCAAGATCAGACAATAATAATTAGTAGATCAGATGATTAATTGCAAAAAAAAATCTAGAATTGATGAACTTAAAAAACCGTCAACATTGAACACTCAATGAACTTTTGGTGAACAAGTTTCGTAAGTCAACCTCGATGAACTAAGATTTGTATGTTGACCTCGATAAACCTTCAATAATTTTGTTATCCTTCTCATTTATCTCTAAAAACCTATGTTTTTATTTTGAAATTTGAGAGCTCTAAAACGATTACTTTAATTGTTTATACTGTAGAGACGTCCCTGATAATCACTACTCGAATAAGCAATAATAAATAGAGGTTATTCACTATCCAACTATCTAGAAAAATATGAGTGAATGGTATTGCTCGAGCTAGTAAAGGATGACTTCTATAGTGATAAGTATTAACAACAATTTTTAAAATAAAAGAAATGTATACAAACACCAATCATCTAAATTTAAAAAGAACATATTCAACCTCCTAGGCCTCTATAGTGCAAAAATGACATTATCAATTGCTCTTTGCCAATTAACAAGAGATGTAGCCCATTGGCTCAAAGTGGCCATAATCTTGAAACATGTGGCTTGTTTTCAAAGACCATAAAAAATGATAATTTAAAACAAAAAATTTGATAAGCATAGTTTAAAACAAAAACAGTTGATAAGTATTTGGGTAAACAATTTTTGTAAAAAGAAGAAATATTAGTAGGGATGAAGGTGGAGTTGGTAACCTGACTTGCTGGCTCACCTACCTACCTACACCTTTGAATTCAGGTTCTACTTGGACACTTTGTAAATTACAAAAAAACACACCTTCGATATTATGCATGATCTGTGGCTTCTTTTTAATCTTTAAAAACTTAAAAATAAAAAAAATAGTAAAAAAATTGGACTAGAAAGAGACTATAAGTCAGTCTAAAACCTAACACAGTAAAATCTTAATATTTACAAGTCAGTCTACTAGACCAAAAATTAACACTATCGAACCAAAAATTAATACGATTGACGAAAAAAAGATGGGGGAGGGGGGTCTCCCGACCCCTATAATACTTCGCCAGTGTTGTCTACAGTGCTCCACTTTTCACAATTTTTCAAAACATCCTTAACTTCAACAAGTCTAAAGGCCAAACCCAATTAGCAAGTCTGAACATTGTTTGATTGGTTTCGGTGCAATATATGGTGGCGGTAACATATATGGTGATCGAAATTTTACAAGACATATAATATAAAATATTAAAATACACCACGAACACGAGCTAGTTTGTAATACTTTCATTTTGCAAGACAAGAGTTGAAAGTAGTGTTTAAAACATAATTTGATCTAACGATAGTTGATGTTTATTCTCTATCTATCTAAATATCATGTCTTTTAAGTCTCATAAAATCAACAACAAATAGATTTAAAAAACGCTTTGTGTTCAAGTCAAAATAGAAATGTAACAAAGCTACTTATATATAATTGAGTGGCGTTTCAAAAGAAAAAAATATATATAATTGAGTGGTTGAACAGTGAGATAAGTGAGATGAGAGCTTTGAAAAGTGAGAAGCAACATGAGAAAATATTGCCACAAATCCAATCAAAGTCAAAACAAGATGTGCGACGAATGTCAAGATCTAACAACTACTATACGCCTTCATCCACTTCGTTTAAATTTCCGTGCCCCCTTTTGCTTTCCATCTTCTTCGCAACACCCTTTTCCCCAATTTCTTCACCATTGAATCAAGAATTTGCAGCCAATTTTAGATAAAAAGAGCGTCTTTCGTTGGTAATTTCTTGAATGCCCACCAACTGTTTGATAAAAAGACAACCCATGATTGCTGTCTGCTTTTCTTGCTTCCTTCACAAGTGATCGGCACTAACGGTACTGTGTATCTACTCTCTTTCAAGACTTTTCTTTCCTTGTGTTTATCTTGTAGGGTTTCTTTTGGTCTCTTTGTTGTTTTGTGGGTCTGTTTCGAGAATCAATTAAAGGGTTTACTTTCGTTTTGCTAGAGATTGTGAATCATTAAAGACCCTCATGTGTCATTGAGTGTTTTCTGGTTCGCTTCATTTACAAGCTTTCTTTAATCCTTGGGTTTCTATTTTGCTTTTTGTCTCTTTCAGGTTTTGGGATTTGGGTTCAATCTCAATCTTTCTCTCTCTCATCGTGTACTAATTGCTGTTCACTAGTTGGTTTTTGCAATTTGATCTTCTTGTATAGGGATTTGATCCTTTTTGGGGTTGTTATTTTCCTTCAATTTCTTCATCTTTTGCTAGATCAAGAAGTTGTTAGGGTTTAGGGATGTGTTGAAACTGTTTAATTGGTGTAATTGTTCAATGAATTTCGTCAATTGGGTGTTCTTATGTGTTCTCTTTTGTTCCTCTTTGAGTGTCAAAACCCTAAGCCAAACATGCCATCCAGATGATCTGTTAGCTCTAAAGAAACTTGCTGCAAGTTTCACAAATGGGTCTGTACTTGCATCTTGGTCCAGTGATGCCATTTGTTGTCAATGGGATGGTGTAGTTTGCGAAAATGATGCAAGAAATCTGTCGAAAATCTCCATGTTGAAGTTGTCTGCTAAAGGTCTAAAGGGTATGATTTCAGATTCTATATCTGGTTTACAGAATTTGAGATATCTTGATCTTTCGTATAATCAACTCGAAGGAGAATTGCCGAAAAGTGTGTCCAGTTTGAAGAATCTTCGAGTTCTTAATGTCTCAAGCAATTCTTTAACTGGGAATTTGTCAGGTTTTGGGGATTTCCCAAATCTAATTGCATTCAACTTGAGCAACAATTCATTCTCTGGTGAATTTAATTCAAGAATATGCAATTCGTCCAACAGCCTTCGGTTTCTTGATCTATCAATGAATAATTTCACTGGCAATCTTGAAAGTTTTAGCAGCTGTGGCAAATCTCTTCAAGAACTCTACTTGTATTCCAACTCATTTTTGGGAGTTATACCTGAGTTTCTGTACTCCTTTTCATCCCTGAAACGGCTCTCTCTTTCGTCCAACAGCTTTTCTGGCCAGCTCAGCACAAATCTCAGTAAGCTTTCAAATCTCGAATCATTAATTTTATTCGAGAACTTGTTTGTGGGCTTACTTCCTAATGTATTCAAGAACTTACCTCGTTTAGAACAGCTAATTGCACATACAAATACATTCTCAGGGCCATTGCCGTCCACCATAGAAGCATGTCTTAATCTAAGAGTTCTTGATCTTCGTAACAATTCATTATCGGGTGTTTTAACTACTGATTTCTCCAAGTTTCCTAATTTGTGCACTCTTGATCTTGGTAGTAATAAGTTTAATGGTTTATTACCAAAATCACTTTCGAGTTGTCATGAACTGAGAATCTTGAATCTTGCCAAGAACCAATTGTATGGAGAAATTCCTGCTAGCTACGCGAACCTTTCAAATCTTTCGTTTCTATCCTTTTCAAACAATGGTTTGACCAATTTACCACACGCATTATCTGTTTTGCAAAAGTGCAAGAATCTAACCACTCTTATTTTGACCAAAAACTTTCATGGGGAAGAGATTCCAGTTAATGTGAGTGGGTTTGATAGATTAATGGTTCTTGCAATTGCTAATTGTGGACTCAAAGGTCAAATCCCGAATTGGTTAATGGGTTGTCCAAGGCTAGAAGTACTTGATCTATCTTGGAATCGCTTAAATGGGGTCATACCGTCGTGGATTGGTCAAATGGAGAGGCTATTTTACTTGGATTTTTCCAATAATACACTTACGGGTCAACTCCCGGAAAGTTTGACTGATTTGAAGAGTTTGGTTTCTTCAAACATAAGTTCTTCGATTCTTGGATCAACCACTGGAATCCCATTGTTTGTTAAGAGAAATCAAAGTGGTAGAGGTCTCCAGTACAATCAAGTTGCAAGCTTTCCTCCATCAATTTACCTTAGCAACAACAAATTAAATGGTTCAATTTTACCAGAAATTGGGAAATTAAAATTGCTTCATGTACTGGATTTGAGCAAGAACAATTTGAGTGGAACGATCCCGAGCACAATCTCTGAAATGGGAAATCTGGAAGTTCTTGACCTGTCATCAAACGATCTTCATGGGTCGATTCCAAGTTCATTAAACGAGCTTTCGTTTCTTTCAATGTTTTCTGTTGCTAACAATCACTTGGAAGGTGCTATTCCAACTGGAACCCAATTCTCAGGATTCCCAGCCTCGAGTTTCGTAGGGAATCCCGGGCTTTGCGGAGAATCTCTTCCTCCTTGCAGCGTGAATACAACTTCACCTCTTCGTTCCAATTCTCATAGAAAATTGGGGAGAAACAGTATCTTTGGAATCACACTTGGTATAGGAGCTGGAATCATGATCTTGTTAGGAATCATTCTTCTTAAAAAGTCTAGAAGAAAACAAAGGGAATCACTTTCTAAACTAGAAAATGAGGATTACAGCATGACAAACGGGTTATCGGGTGGATTTAACGGGTCAAAGCTCGTTTTTTTCCCAGCTTCTGGTTGCAGGGACCTCACGGTTTCAAACATAGTTGAAGCAACAAACAACTTCAGCCAATCTAACATAATCGGGTGTGGTGGGTTTGGGCTCGTTTACAAAGCTAACTTTCCTAATGGGTCAAAAGCAGCAATCAAGAGACTTTCTGGTGACTGTGGCCAAATGGAACGTGAATTTCATGCAGAAGTTGAAGCCCTATCAAGAGCCCAACACAAGAATCTTGTATCCCTCAAAGGGTACTGCAAATACGGGTCGGATCGGTTACTGATCTATTCTTACATGGAAAATGGTAGTTTGGATTACTGGTTACATGAACGGGTTGACGAAGAACCACCGTTGAAATGGCGCGCAAGGTTGAAGATAGCAAAAGGGGCTGCACACGGACTAGCGTACTTACATAACGAGCCGAAAATAATCCACCGTGACATCAAAACAAGCAACATCTTACTGGATGAAAAGTTCAAGGCCCATTTAGCGGATTTCGGGCTTTCGAGATTACTATGCCCATACGACACTCATGTAACTACCGATTTGGTAGGCACTTTGGGCTACATTCCACCTGAATACGCCCAAACTTTGACTGCAACTTTCAAAGGTGATGTGTACAGTTTTGGTGTCGTTCTTTTAGAACTCATCACTGGCAGGCGGCCCGTCGAAGTCGGTAAGGGGAAGAACTGCAGGAACTTGGTTTCGTGGGTGTTCGAGATGAAACTTGAAGCGCGATACTCAGAGATATTTGATGTGATGATATGGGATAAGAGTTGTGAGAATCAGATGTTGGATGTTTTAGACATAGCTTGCAAGTGTTTAGATCAGGATCCGAGAAGACGACCAACGATTGACCAGGTTGTTTTATGGCTCGATCAGGTTGTCGAACCAGGCCGTGATCATAACTGTAGCCGGTAATTGTAAGATCTAAAAGTTTGTGTTTAATGGTTGTTTTAATGTGTCAAGTGTAAAGTATTTTTATTACACTAGTGTTTGATCCAAGTTTATTAAGTTTCTTCTAGTGTTTCATTGTTATGTATACTAGTTTATTTGATCCTAGATGTAATATAGCCTATAAATAGACATGTTTAAAATAACTGATTTATGTTATCTTATTTTGTTTTATTTCACTTTTGTGTTACACATGGATTGTATTATACATTATAAGTTTGTAATTATTAGACTGTATTATCAGAACTTGACTGAGCCCTTTGGTCATCCTAATAAATTGTAGTTTAACAATAAAGTCTAATAAATATATATATATATATATATATATATATATATATATGGAAAAAGATATAACAAAAGCAAAAGCAGAGAAGATTCAAGCTTGTTTAATAAGTATGTCTAACTAATTTACGTAAATATTATACTTTTGGATGCTTTGTTTTTTTGTCTCCTTGAAAAAAGAAAAATTCAAGTGACTTGCTCATGTTGATTAAAGTTTTTTGCTCATGAAATGTTTGCAAAACAGATCCACCATTAACAACAAAAGCCTTCACCAATCAACCATCAGACGACTCAACCATAAGAAACCAAACATAATCGACGACATCAGGGAATCAGCATCTGGGCTACCATGGGCATCATCAAGTGTTGCAGATAAGCGTGTTAACGTATTGAATGCATCTATGTATAATATTTACGTAAATTAGTTAGACATACTTATTAAACAAGCTTGAATCTTCTCTGCTTTTGCTTTTGTTAGACATACATCTATCTGTACATCACTCTAATAGCTAGTTAATAGTGATTCATGTATGTTATGTGTATTTAACATCGATGGCATAACTTGTATCCTTTATTTAGGACGCCGTTTGGTTTTGTTTAGTCTTAATTTTCAAAATGATAGATTTTGATTTTTAGTATATTAAAATGTTATAAACGGTTCAGTTTTTATAGTTTGATTTAAAAACCGAACCAACAATACCTCTTCTAAATTATAAAGGATTATTCAAATAAATTGCAATAACCACGCTCACGCTGCTCCTCACCTCTCGCCACTTTTTGTTTACTTATGTTTTCACCACCCCCCGGCATCGCTATCGCCAACACCATAACTCTTGTTATCCTTGACCATTACCTTTGTCACCGGCACCAACAACTCCAAACCCTAACAATGTTATCACCATTATTGTAACTCCTAGTGGTGGTCGTCGTATATATAGGTGGTGACAACGAAGATGATGGTTGTAGCAATCTACCCCATTTGTTTGTTTTGATGAATAATTTCAACTCCGTTGTGAGGTGATGGTGTAGATGGCGACATCAAGGACGATGGTTGTAATGATGAAGACTATATGATAGCCGTAGTGATATGTTCTTTTATGTTTGTTTTGTCACTCAAAGATATTATGAATTTAGATTTCCTTATAAGAGTTTAAGACCAATATTTAATTATCTCATAAAACTTTCCAAATCAAAACACCATTTTGGTTGTCAGTGGTTACTAGTGTCACCGACAACTTGATAGTTAGTCGTAACTGGTATCAACAACAATTTGAGCATAAGATTTACTACTCATTAATGGTAAGTGAGTTAATGTTAAAAAAGTTAATGTTATAGAGTTTTTTTTGTTGAAGTTACTGTTGTAACTTGAATATCTACACATAGTTAATTATAACCCCAACTAACACTCTTTTTCGCGTAGCATGTTTTAACTTAATTACTGTGAGGTTCTCTACATATAAAAACAAAGTCTTTGATTTGTTTTAATCTACGAAATTAAACCTTCATATCCATTAAGAAATACATCGTCGTTCTTATAAACAATTTAAGTTATCTATCATTGATTTCATACCTATAAAATATTGTTTTCAAAAATCTTATAAAACAATTGGTTATAGGGCTATAAACTTTAAAAACGTATGCTTGACACAACTCGTTTATATACTGAGCTGAGCTGAGTCGGTTTGCGAGTCAATTTGTTAATTTTAAAAAATTAAATTCTTTTAAATTTTTAACCATAAATTAATATGTAATATTTTTCAAATTTGTTTAAATTTAACTTGTTTAAACAATGATACAAAATTGGTATTTCAACAACTATGATAATCCTTTATATTTTTCTACTATATATTTACAATTTATATAAATAATTGGAAGTAAATTTAATTTATAATTTAAAAAACTATATATTAGCCTTGGCTAACAAGTGAACCAACGAGTCAATTAACAAGAGAGTTAAGAGTCGAGCTTGCATTGGTTCGGGATCGGCTCTTTTATAAACAAAAGTTGGTGATGGAGCTTCTTTCAAGCTATCTTTTTTTAAAATTTCAACGAGTTACGAGTCACGAGATTTTTGAAAAGTGGTTAGCTAGGAAACCTCAAGATCATGATGTTGGAAAATACTGGTTGCTAATTTGGTCTGCTCTGATACACGAACCATGTCACTTTTGGGTTGTTTTCGTAGTCATTTCATCAAACACCTTTCGTGCACTTCATTCTCATCGGTTCGAACCACTGCAAATCTCACTCCGTTGTGCCTTTTCAAGCTAATTGGTTCCACTACAGACCACCCATCAAGAAATTTGAGAGACTTTTTGAATTCGAGGTCAGTTACAGCAGCATTTTCATCATCTTCTTCTGAAGCTCCAACCACTGGTGCATACCTTTCTGTTGATATTCAAAGTCGTCAAGATGTTGCGGTAAGATTCAACATTTCAACTCTGTATAAGCTTCAATTATGCGTAAGAATCGTTGTAATTGAATATGCAGCGATTTTGACTTCGATATCTTCATGGGTTTGTATGAAATTGGATTCTTTAATGGAACCCTATCACAGAATTCCCAAATTAGATAATTAAAAATGAGACCTTTTGTTGCATGCCCAACTGATATCTTTTATGGGATGACTCAAGTTTCAATCTTGTGTCTTCAGGATATGCTTTCAGAAGCGCTTTTAAGTTTTGGAGCTGTTTCAACAAGTGTGTTTGAACCCGACAACCGCGAATCGAACGATGAGGTAAACCCTTAAATGCCTTCTAAAATTGTGAATGTGGAGTTTACAGTTTGAAAAGATTTTGTTTGGGTATAGTTTCAGAGGTTGTATTTTGTTAAGAGTAACTGCAACTGCAATAATAAGAATAATCAGAATTTGATGAACATTTGATAATCTTGCAGATTTCGATTGTTTCGATATTCGCTGTATCTCATGATGTGCATAAAAGTATTGCATTGGCTGCTGATTCAATAGGCTTGAAAGAAACACCTGCTTACAAAGTCACCACAGGATACCAGTCTGATTGGATCGAAAATTTTAAGGTTATTGTGCTTTTTTATCTTTGTTTTACATCAAATTTCTCACAAGAACATTATGTTCACATGTCAATGATCACCTTTCTATGGTTGTATAGAGTCTTAATATGGTATTAGCTTATGTTGCAGGAATCTTTTCATCCTGTTGAAGTAACAGAAGGCCTTTGGATTGTACCCGAGTGGAAAACTCCCCCGGTATGGCTTTCATGTGTTCTTGCCATTTTTAAAGATTGTCTTTGTTTGAACACGCAGCTTGTCATGGTCAAAAACATCTTTTAGATTCTCCGTTTAAGCAAGAATGTTAAATCAACAAAGAGCTAATTGAAAAGTAGCGAACTTTACTCGAATTACTATTCCGGGGAAGATGGTATGGTATTTAATGACTCATAATATGTACAAACTTTCAAGTTTTTTTTTTTGTTTTTGTGCTATAGACCGTCTATACAACTAGTCCAGTGGAGTATTCTTGAACCGTCTTCATTTAGGTCGTTGAATATGACTTCAACTAGTTAAGTTAAAAATCTCATTTATTGATGATTTATTTACTATTCCAGCTTCACATTGTATTCATTTCATGCTTCATATATTCTTAACGTTACAAATTCACGATACAAGGTAGTTCAATATTTTATTTTAAATTAATAGTATGTAGAGAACACAAAGAAACGAGTAGTAAACCTGTAAGACGGCTGCTTCAATGACCGGTTCGATTATGATGCTAGTATTAGGTTTTCTTATTGAATTGTATTTGGGAATTCAACAGGACATCCATGCAACAATAATAAGTCTAAACCCAGGGCTTGCTTTTGGAACTGGCGACCACCCAACTACCAAATTATGTCTGCTATTATTGCACGAATTAATCAAAGGTGGTGAAAAAGTTTTGGATTATGGCACAGGTTCAGGGATTCTTGCCATTGCAGCACTAAAGGTACTTCTTTAATCACCCGAGTTATTTTTTTCATACACCAGTTTGAAATGTTGACCATGAGGTACAGTTTGGTGCAGCCTCAGCCGTTGGGTTCGATATAGATGCTCAAGCCATAACAGAAGCACATCATAACGCTGCTTTGAACAACATAGGACCCGACAAACTGGAACTGCAGGTTGTTCCCAGTAACTTTAGCCCCATGTCAACAGACCAATGGCAATGGGGTATGAAGAGTGATGGTGTAACAGAGCATGGTGTGGAAATTATTAATGAGAAGGAGAAGTATGATGTGGTAATTGCAAATATTCTTTTGAACCCGTTGCTAGATTTGGCTGATCATATTGTTTCTTACGCTAAACCTGGTGGTGTTGTCGGTCTCTCTGGTATTATCTTAGAGCAGGTACCTTCTAACCAGCAAATTTGTTTATAAAAATTTTGGACATAAGTTGTCTTATATCAAGATGTTTTAGGTACCTACAGTTGTGGACCGATACTCAGATCTTTTGGAAGGGATTACTGTATCACAGATTGATGACTGGGCGTGCATACGTGGCACAAAGAAGAAGACTGGGTAGCTGAAGAAATTTTTTTGTCTTGTACATCTATGGATGATTTCCTGCACTCAGTTGCTATCCATAAATATGTTCCAAAAGAGTTCATAATTTCATATCATCTGAATTGTTAACAATGGTAAACTGATATAGAAGTATCTGCCAGTAAATCTAACAAAATGTGCTTTTAATTTTATTTCTTCACAAGATAAAAACATACATGTTTGAAGTATTACCAAAAAAGATTGACCAATACATAAACATTCACTCGATGGCTATGACCATATGCCTGTGGCTCTCTTTTAAAGTACAGGTCTTTCTTCAAACTTAAAAGTTAGAAGTCACTTGTTGCCTGCGTTTATCGTTCATAAAACATGACAAAGAATGCATATGACGTACACGTTACAGATCACCGCTTAAGTTGCCTCCTAGCCAAAGCAGGAGCTCTGTTTGGGATGTAAACCTTGTAGCTTACCTGGCAACAGAAATCAACAAAACATTGCAAGCTCAAATCGTTACAATAAATGGGAGAGTAAACAAACAACTACTTTACCAATTATATATTCACATATAAGTTATCATTATAACAATTAACATTAACCAGTTAACACTTACCTGCACCATTTCACCACCTCTCATCACAGACATCGTCTTCTTCTCAAACTGCGAGTTGTCATTGCTTTCATTCTGCTGCTCCTTTGAGCTCCCTTCTTTTATGGAAGAAGTAGAGGGTGTTTCATCAACAGCAGTTGAGTTTTGGTCAACTTTATTGGTATTGGCCGTAATTTTCGACGTCTCATTCACAAACTTATTATCTACCCTACTCGTGGAAGATGGATTTGCACTATGTAATTTCGGTTCAGCTGGCTGTGATCCACTAGGGTGCTGCTTGCTGTAAGTTGCAGCCTTTTCATCTTTTGCTGTGGTAACAGAAGGATCCCTTCTCCATGTAAACCTATTCCTATTTATAACCGGCTGTGACACAGGTATCATGATAACAGTTTCATGTTTCAGCTGCTTAACACCAGTTTGATCACTCTTAGGGTTTTCATCAACAGGAACTTCTGGTTTTGTTTTAATCCCACCTCGGAATCTACTTAGGTTTTCCAATGCTTTTTGTCTCAAAATTGATTCCAAATTATCTGCCTCTAATCCAATATTACCAGAAATGTTGCTCTCTTTATCCTTATTATCATCAAGGTTAGAACCAGAGTTTACTTCTTTAACCACATCTATTTTATAAGAAGACATGTTAAAACGATCAACTGCTTCAATACTATCATTGCTTTTACTAGACGGGTAATCATCATAATCATACACCATTTCTTCTTTAACCTCGTTATTTTTCATATTTTCTTCTTCTTCATGCTCTAAGTTTGCAACAGTAATAACTGATTTCAATCTCATCGGGTTGTTTTCTACAGCCACTTTCTCAATTCTTTCATCGCCATAACTACTACTTGGTGACAAAGAGCTCCTACTCTTACTCCTGTTCTTCCTATTTTCAATTCTACCCTTGGTTGAATCTCTATGATCCTTTTTCTTTTCTCTGGACCTACCCCTTGACCTCCCGTGTGAACCGAGTTCATCACTACTGCTATCTTCATATTTACAAGTGGAGCAACTTCCAGAATCACTGCTTGCTGAACTAACATAAGCATCTCTTTTCGACTTCTTCTTCTTGATCTTTTTACTTTTCTTAGACCTTTTTCTTTTCTTCACAGGGGACGAATATTCACCGCTATCCTCACTTAAAGATCTTCTTCTACGCCGTTTCTTACTACCCTTTATTTCACTTCGTGAGCGAGAACGAGCCCTTATACGTTTATACTCACCTTCTGAACAGGAATATGAATTCAGTGATGAACTAGTGGATTCATCATCCGGACTAGAAGAAAAGGAATCATCTTGACGACGAAGCCTCTTGGATTTATTACTTCTACTTTTCTTCTTTCGGTAACCCTAATGACATTGTAATCAACATGAGCATAAAGAAAAAGTGTTTTCAAGTTTCAATCGGATGCCTCATTGCCTCTACAAGTATCTTGTTCTCACCATATTTCAATTCAAGTTTTAAAACAACACATTAATCCAAAATGCCAGGAAAAGAAAGCGAATTTGACAAAAAAAAATCACATTTTATATACAGAACACTGGGCAAAAATGTCGAGAATCAGCCAATAAACATGAAATTAACTAAAACACAACAATTATTTGGATAATATCAGGCAAAAAGTCGAAACCCTAAAAGTGAAAAATTGGTATAGAATTCACTAACCTCGGAAGAGACCTTCGAACTCTTTTTCTTTGAGCGTTTTTTTCTAGATGAAGAACCACTGCGTCCCATTAAGCTTCTAATTCCTGTTGATTTCACCTGCAATTAAAACACCTAAACAACAACACAAAAGGGCTATACGATGGAAAAATTTTGGAAAAATCGAGATGAATTAGCACGTAATAAGCGATGAATTCATCAAATTAGCATATTACACCCAAAATCAAACCCTAATTTCTGTCGATACGATGTTTTGTTGAACACGAAATGATCAATTGGGGTAAGAAAGGATCGAAGTATATAGAACAAGTAGATTACAGATTGATACTTACTAAACTACAAAAATAGTCCCCATACTGTTTAAAAATTACAGATTGGTCCTACACCTTTTAGTTATGTTTTAAACTTTTAATCGTCTCTTTCGGAGCAAATGTTTAGAGTTTTATCTTTTTCTACTTAAAATTATTTTTATATCGAAGAGGTTCTATGTTCAAAACTTACGTATTAAATAAGCTCGTATATTTTTTAAATAGAAAATCTATCATACCCTTACATGTATCTTATTCATATATGTATTTCCACAAATGAATACATTATACTTTATGAATTAAAAACTTGCATCATGTATATATATCGTGAAATTGACTTATACATATAAAATTATTGCATAAAAAGTAAAAAAAATAACATACAACTATATAAAAATAACATAAATCATACATACTATCAATTAGTAACGTAACTTTCATTATTAATTTATAGTTGTTAACCTATATTACTGGTTAAGACGGTTACGTATTAACGTGACAAGTCACTTTTGAGAATAACATATTCTAAAGTTGACATAGTTAACAATGTGGCGTCAACTCATAGAATCTATCTGGGACAACAAGAATCTTCATCATCAACTTTAGAAAACAAATAAACAATGATGATTTGTCAACAATTTTACATAAAAGCATGTTATGTGAGCAACATTTAACCATGTAATACATTATGCATGCTAACCTACGACATCACAATATTAAAACTTACGCAATTTTAGTCGGACTTGGTTGCGAATTATCGACATTTCCCTGAAAACCTAATCAATCACAGACTTTTCATCGTAGGAATATCGAACGCCATTCATCCTGTACATTGCCCACTTTTTAATTTAGTATATAGTTTCGCCACGAAATGGTAAATTTGTAAAGTTATCAAACACGGTGATTAATGAAATCAACCCAATCAAAGAAATTGTGAAGGCCACCCTTATAACTAAAACTATGTATTGGAAAATGTATAGCAATATGGGATAACAAATTAGGGGTTGTTTGGTGACTTCTGAATGATTAAGTACTGAACCAATAAGAGGTTTGAATCATTAAGTGTTGAATCATTAAGAGGTCTGAACCACTAAGAGCAAGTATATAATTTAACTATTCAAAGACAAATATCTGACCAATTTAGATAATATGTCTTAACCATTCAGCATTAGACCTCTTAACCATTCAACATATTAACCATTCAGAGGTAAATCTCTTAACTACTCAGGCATGTGCTTGCGAAACAAACAGTCTGAACCATTAAGTGCTGAACCATTCAAACATCTGAACAATTAAGAGGCTGTCAAACAGTCCCTAGATGAATAACTTTTGCACTTTCATTTGTAGATACTTCCCTTTAACTCCGAAAACAACTGGACCACTGGACCCCTTTTTTGACCCGAACCAGTTGAATTGTTGTTCACTTTATTGGGCCTTAGTGGATTTGGGCTCTGAATATATTTGTGAAGTCCCCGTTTGTTTCAGTTGGACCTTGTATAGTTGTAACTTTGTAAGTTGTATACTTGTATTTAACCCTTTATAAAATTGACTGTTTTAAAACTAAGCTAGTTTTGGAAACAGGTATTGGTAAAAAAATAATAAAAAAAGAGAGAAAGAATTGCATATGTTTCTTTAAATTTGTAAAATCGTATATTTGTATTAACGTTATCTTTCCGAGTTCATATACGGAGTGAAAATAAGGAAAGGAAAGAAAAGAAAAAAATAGTTATGTTACATAGTTTTCTTTTAATTAAAAAAAATACAAGGAAAGTAAGAAAATTAAGTTTCTGAGCTCACTTAAGAATGAAAAATAAAGGAAATGAAAGAAATATTAAAGCTAAAATCAACCCTTTTAAATTGAAAGAAATGAAAAGAAGAGAAGAGAAATAAAAAAGAGAAAGGAAAATAAAATGTTTCATTTCTTTTCTCTCGTTAAGTAAACTCGAGAATACAAATTAAATAAAAGTTTATACAACGCAAAATATACAATGCTCTTTCAAACATTATTTGGTAAAATATGTAATTTCACAAATTTAAAATATAGTTTATGCAATTGCCCTTTAAACAAACTCACCGTTTTTTTTTCTTATAGAAACTTATTTAAGTTAAAACAGATTTGAGTGATGAGAATGACGTGACCAGATTTAAAAATAAGGTTAAAAGTTTAAAACATGTTTAATTTGGATTTTATTATATTGAAACGATTTCATCAAATAAGATTCTAAACCAATATCTAACTAACCTAAGCAATATGCTCAGAATTATATGCCCAAAACAATATACTCATGAATTTCAAGTATTACTATTAGCAATATGTTCAAAGATGAGTCAAGGATTTTTTAGTAATGAGTTTCATCCTTAGAGGTTTGGGGGTGCGTCACGGCTGAGACACAAAAAAAAAATAGGTCCAGTTAAGAAAACATTTATCATCCGAAGCAGGATCACACATTTATCGTTAAAAGAAACATCTAACTAACAACTAGATCGGAATTGTTCGAAGCAAGATAACACATTTTTTGTTAAAGAAAAAAGGGGTTGCTGGTTTTCGTTCCCAACCATCTTTTTACCCCTATTTATATGTATTCAATAGTGTTACCCTAGCACATTAACACACTACTATTATCTTTAGGTGGTGTGTTTTCTTTGAAATGGTGGACGTAGGTGGTCTTTCGCCACTGATTTACCCAGGTAACCAGACTTAAAAATTATTCGTTGGCCGTTAAAACACAAAAATAAAAAGAAATGTCCGGTGAATGTGTGAAATTGTGAAAACGCGTGAAAAGGAATGGGGTTATAAAGATTGGGACGGTGGAGTTACACGTGACTACTTCAGGAATCCCAACATGGACTTCCTCAAACACCTCGTAACTTTTGACCCCACACACATCTTTTATTTATTATTTATTATTTATAATTCCTTTTGCGGATTCTATATATATTATTCTTGTTTAAAAAGTTGGTTTAAATAATCATAAACAAATTGATAATATTAAAACGAGTTAAATACATCGAGTATATTAAACATATCAGAATAAGTATATGTGTGTTGATATAGTGAAACTTTAACTCAATTTGTTTTTACTCGTTAATAGTGTTATATCATCCCTGATTATTCAAACATGCATTTGGTTATCAAATTAGGGTGTCCCAACAAAACAATAGGTGTATCTTTAATGACTCTCGTAATATTTTATTATGTATTTATATCTAAGATGACAAAATTTATATCGACCGACGAAATGGCCGAAATACTAGTAATTAAGAGTGATGTTGAATCTTACAAACTCATAGATGCTACCAAACGTGTTCTCTATACTTATTAATTTTGTGGACCATTTCCATTAAAAAGTCAATATCCCTCTCAAAAAGGGTATGTTTAGGCTCTACCAAAGTACCAAATAAAAATGAAACATTGGTTTAATATACCACTTTGACTAAATAAATATCAATTTAGGAATGTAAACTGTAGTTTACCAATCGAGATGTCGGGAAATAATTTTACAAAAGTAAACACATTTTATTATAGTAAATAGCCGTTTACTCTTTCGAACTACAAAGCTCATGACTTTATCTATCCTTCATCTATCCAATACCTATTTTCCACAGTTGCCGCCCCACTCTAAATTTTTTATTTATTTGGTCTCATTTTTTTATATCTTGTTTATTTTCTGGTTTATGATTCAAAATAGTGTTTTCATATATCTAAGTGTATAGAGTTTTATATTTAATGAATATTATGGTGGAATCAACTTGATATGTTGTATATTTATGAATTTATGGCTTTTGTGAAGTTTATATTGATTCTACTTGTGTTAGAATCATTTAAATACATGTTAAACTTACTATTATAATAAATAAACATATTTTTGTGACACATGTCATTTTTTAAATAAAAATCATATGAAAAGTATGATACTCGAATCTAAAAAAAACAAAATCAACAATAGGAGAAAGCGAAACTGATTGGACACTTATCTCTTAGAAAATAATATAATTTGGAAAAGACAAAATATATAGAAAAGAGACGATTGATTGAATACATTAAAAGATAACATACGATATATAATATTAATCTTTTATAAAAATCAAAATAATAAATTGGAGTCATTGAGATGTAATTACCACATCACACGTCACTTTTTAAAAAATAATCAAAGTTAATGATTTTTTAGATTGAGATTATTATTAATAATAAAATCGAATGTTAGGATTACCACTGGTAAAATAGTTAGTTGTGATTAATATTGACTAATATATAATAAATTGAAATTAAAATCTAATTTTCTTTTATTTAATAAAATGTATGAAGATTGTATAATTTATTTTTATTCATTTACTATAAATTTATATTTAATAATATTTATATAATAAAAATTGTGAAGGGGATATAAATGGCAATTTACATATGTAAACTTTATTTTTTATTTTAATTTGAAAAAATGGATGTCCCATCAATGTCTTTTTGATTCGAAGATCGGAAACTGCAGGGTTTGTTATAAGCAAACAAGAGCGTTTATTTGGTAAACAATAGTTTACAGTTATCAGTGATGTTAAATGAAAATTCAATGATGTACCAATCCAGACTCAATATTACTACATATGTTTATTTTTATTACTCAAAATAATTAATTTATACTCAATTTAGATTTTCTCGACCAAAACTTTGTCCATTTTAAACATCACAACTTCTTGTTATTATTTTAACTAAAGAGCTTATATAACACAACATTCAATTCTATCTTAGTTTTTCATCAACAAATACTATAAGTCTGATCATCTGAGTAAACTTATTGGTAAAAATCCACTCATTTCCTACAGAAACAAATAGTGCTAATGATCAGGCCCCTTCATCATTACAAGAAAACCCATCACTTAATAACTTATTATAATAAAACTCATAACCCACTTGAAACATATTGAATCAAGTAAAACTTAAATTAATTAAGTTTATATTACAAAGCCAAATTCGTTACCTTTACGTTAGAAAGCCATGGATGTCTCATATTAGTTTTCAAAGTTTTGATATAAAATTTAGGGAAAATGTCACAGAATAGTAACCAAGTTTCAAAAGTGTTTTAATTTAGTCACTCATGTATATTTTTCTCAAATTGGACCTCCAAACGATCAAATCGAGTCATTACCAAATTTTATTATGACAAGAAAGTAATGATGAAAAAAACATGGAAGTTAGAATTTTCAATATATAAAATTATATTAAAAATATAAAAAAACATGTTAATTATAAAAAAATAAAAAAAGTGCCTAAAATTTACGTCAACATTCTATATCAGCATCAAAAGATAGAAAAAAATATTTTCTAACAGAATCCAAAAGTATAACATGCTAAAAAATATGTTATGACTTTTAATTTGTATAAAATATAAAAATGAGTGATCTAATTGGAACACTTTTAAAACTTTAATTACTATTAGGAACACTTTTAAAACTTGAGTTACTTAATTGGAATACTTTTAAAAATTGGTTACTATTTTATAAAGTTACCCCTAAAAATTATAACTAATTTGGATGAGAAATTAAAAATAAAACAAAAAAAAAAGCTCAATGTGCGCGACAAGGTTGAATATTATACTATTTTTTTAGTAAACTCACTACAGAATATAAAACACAAGTAGAAAAGATCAAATATTTTTTAAGGAAAAATGATATTTAAAGGAAGAAGACGGTTGTTAAAATAATAAAAATAATAATAAAAAAGTAAAACGAGGAGACGGAGAAAGTAATGAAGAAGAGTCGCCGTCAGTGCCGTCCATGACAGGAGCCTCCTTTAATTTCCTTTGTTGGTAATAAACGCGACCGCCTACGATGGCCGTTAGATCTAATCATCATATTTATAATTCTAACGCACCCATTGTTTATCGTATATCAGCCTAACCACTCAGTGTGTTATATATTGTTATTTATAACAACTCTTATTCAAATATACCATTAACTTAATTATGTCTGCCTTTATATAATTGTATTTTTTTATTTGTTTTTCAAGTCTAATATATATTTAAAAATTAAACAATAAAAAGATATCAAACTGTTGTATAAGTCGGTGAAGCGAATCCCTCTTAATGTCTTTTCATTCAACTAGTCGTAAAAATTTACTGACAACAACTCCAATAACACTTACTAAAATAAGAAATCAAAGTCACAAATCAACTTCAAATACTTAGAAATCAATAAAAACACTAAAAAATACGTGTAAATACTTTATCAACTACTCATACTAACAAATAACACCAAAAATACCGTAAATACTTTGTCAGCAACTCACACTAACAAATAATGAATAATAATAAGGAACACAAATTGGAGATAACTTGTGGTTCTTTGAATTGTTTTTGTAATTGCAAAAGCCAAAAATAATTTGTGAGTTGTTTGTTAATCACACAACAACATAAGCGGAAATTAAAATCTTAACGAATTACAAAAAGCTAACTAGGGATTTGAATCATGTCGTCTTTTTTTGTTCGATTCCAAGGGTCTTCAATAGTGTATGAAATGTTGTAGGTGTTGGTGAATATAACCGATATTGGAGCATCAAAGAGAGAGAGATGCTGAATTTAATGGTGTTGAGCATAAGAAGAATGCAGATTTATCGACTTACCCAACGGTCCGATATCTTTTAATTTTATTTTTTCGTATAAAATTATTACTTTTTGTTCACTTGTTTAATATATTAGACATGAAAAGAAAATGACAAAATGCCCCTTATGTGAAAGATACATAACTAAATTAACTGTACATTTAAATGAAATTTAGTGTAAAGAACAATATATGTACACATATTTAAAAAAACACATTGTATATAATTATTAAAACTAAAAGACATATAATGTACTTTCGTATATCAATAAAGAACATAATTTGTAATTTACTCTTAAAATGAATTACTATTATATGAAGTTTTCCTTTTTTAACTAACACACCAATGACCACACAAACTCTTAGGGACGTTTCGTTCACGAAATTCTTTGAAAACTGAATTTGAATTGTAATTCGAATGAATTGTATTTGGATTCAATATTTTTCAAAAGATTTGGAATTCAAAGGAATTGGAATCTATAAACGGATTTTAAATTCAAAATTCATTTCTAGCGACAAAACACTTTTAAAGGAATTTAAACTTATCACCCGTTGCAAACCGTCACTGCTTTAATGACCACCAATAAACCCACCAATACCACTGACCGCCGTCGCCGTCACCGCCGACAATCGACCGCGACCACCAGTCGCACTCGTTACCGAAAACCGACCGTACCCCCACCAACCGATGACGCCCGTCGTTGGGACACGGTTTGGCAACGTCAGTCGTAAACAGTCAGACAATTAGGGTGACAACGGTCGGAGCAAACAATGGGTGGAGGTGGTCAGTGTTAGGGTTGTGCGACATTGATGGCGGTCGATGGGCGGCACTGACAA
>BJCM01154737.1:0-11952 GCA_018326385.1 Flaveria bidentis | reverse complement strand
CTCCATGATGTTCATACTCCTTTTGGAGATCCGGAGTCATACTTTCCAACATGAGGCAAGACACTTGGACCGAGTCCTCAGTGTATTTCACCCAATTATTGTAGGCCTCCCATCCTCCTCATTAGGTTGATCGGTAATTGGATCGTCTAAAATATACGATCGTTTCTCTTGCTTGAGAACAATTCTCAAATTTCGAAACCAATCAATAAAGTTATTATGGTTTAGACCCTCCTTTTGGAGAATGGTCCTTAGTGATAGTGAGTGAGCGGACGAGATATCATTATTTTCATTGTTGTTGGTGGCCATCTACAAAATTTAACAAAGTTCAATCTTAGTATTTTCGATATTGTTCATATTTTAATAATTAAAGCCCCTTTTAGGTGTCTTACAAAATTTTAAAATTCTAGAATCCAACGTTACATTTAAATAGTGCTTAGGTGACCTTAATCCCATTATTTAAATTAACAAGGTAGTCAACATTTTCGATTGCAACCTTTTGCAACTTCTGGACGTATGGGATCGACTTTAAAACATCATATGTATAGTCGGCATGTTTATCCCATCAACACCTTTCTAAAACATATTGTAGGTGACCCATTTAACATGGTTTGCAAATCAAGTTACCATACTTGCACACACATGTAAGTTTTCTAACATAAGTGGTTAGGTGACCTTTATCCCACAAATATGGTATCCCCACCTCAAATCAAAAGTTCCCTCAAAATGGTTAGGTGACCTTTATCCCATAAAGAGTTTCCACGTGGCTCAAGTGTTGTGCAAAAGGACGGTGTTAAACTTGTTTATAAAAGAAATTTTTAGTTTTCATAATCTTAGTTTAGAAAACTCTATGTACCTTATATTTGCATGCTTTCAAATAAAAGGTACCCTATGGTTCACCTTTTTAATAAAACCCCTTTTATTAAAATCATTAATACTATTAATAACCTTTTATTAACCACTTAATGATAAGGAACCATCAATTCTCAGCTTGTTAAGTTTGTTAATGAGTTTGTTAAGCATATCCAAATATCAACCAACAATGATACAACAAACAACCAAACAAACATAATCCTACAAACATAAGTGCATAACCATAGCCACTAAGTTGACCACACTTGTTTGCCATCACAAGTGTTGTCATAAGGTCTTTCCTAAGGGTTAAAATGACACATCAAAATGTGTCCATGAACTCCTAAATGAATCCACATCCAAATGCTTCAAGTGTCTATATCTTTTGTGTCCTTCTTTGGGACTTCATCTTGTGCATCTTTTTTTACAAAATCATATCCTAATACAATTTTTCTAATAAAAGAAATGCACCTAATCTATTTATTACATAACCAAATGAATAAATAAATTACAACCCAAAATACAAAAACAAATATTACAACCCTTTCAAGAATCAAAACCAACATGACAAAACCATAATCAAGCAAATCCAAAACACATAAGTTCAAGGCTATGTTATGCACCAAAATATGTATCATATACAACATCCAAGAACAACAATGAACCCTTTTTATAACCTTAAAGTTCTGGCCAACATGAACCAAAACTTTAGGGTTTTGTCCAAACAACACAATCAAACATTTGATGTTAATCTTTCAAGGTTTATTCTAAAGCATGTAAGATTAAACCTTGAAACATAAGGGATTCATACATCCACAACAAAACAACCCCTAATGGGTTGAAAAAGTCCATGAAAACTAACTTTTCAAGAACTCAAGAAGCATGTATTCCACATATCCGGCTCTAGATACCATTGTTATGTTTTGTAACAAGTTTAACAAAGAAAGTTTAACCATTTAAAATTCAAAAACATAATGGATATTAGGGTTTAAATGTAACGCCCGAATATTTTCTTTGAAGCCGATGAAAGAAGAAAAAGAAAAAAAGTCCACGGTCGAGGGACCAAACTTGCCAAAAAGGGAGAAAGATTGGAAGAGTGGGAGGTTAAGAGGAGAGGGCAGCCCACTCCCTCCCCCACACTTACAAATTTTCGGGTATAGAGAGAGAAGAAGAAGAAAAGTGGTCTCAAGCTTCAGTTTTTGTGGATTCGAGCGTGAAAGTTAAGGTGTAGCGGGTTAGATAGAAGCTCTACTTGACAGTGTTGTTTGTGTGAGTTCTAGGACCCATCTTTTACACGTTTTCAACTGATTTGGGGCTGGAACATAGAGTAAAACCCCTTTTTGAAGTGTGTGTGTGTTGCACCCATATGTGTGTGTTTGTGTGTGCTGCGAGTGGAGTTTGTTTTCGGGCTTGTGTTATGTGATTCAAAGGTTTGGATGGTTGATTTAGGCTTAGAACGAGTTTGGTAGGGCTTGGAGGCTGAAAATCGCATATTGGGTTCGGGATGAACTGCATTCTGCATGAGCTAGGGCTAGGCGACCGAATGGCATGCGACTGAGGTTCATTCGCATGCGAGTCGTGCGACTGGAGCCAATACGCTTGTGAGTCATGCGACTGAGGTTCATTCGCATGAAGGTCATGCGACTGAGGTCCATATGCCTAGATCCATCCGCATTAGGTCCATTCGCATGAAATCCATCCGCATTAGATCCATTCACATGAAATTCATCCGCATTAGGTTCATTCCCATGTGAATCGTGCGACTGAGGTTCAATACGCATGAGTATTCATCTGCATTGGGTTTAGTCGCCTATGGTGTCCAACCACATAGGTCCATTCGCATGGGGTTCATTCGCATGATGCCCATTCACCTAAGTGTTCAGTTCCCTAGGAGGCCATGCGACTGAAGGGTGCCCATACGCCCAAGTAGGGCTTGTGTACCCGACGGAATGTAGTTTAATTACTGACTTTCGGAGGAAAGTCCAGATGTAAGTTTTGACGTGGAAGATACTCGGGAGTTCATGTAAGATGACTTTGGAGGCCATAGAGGTTATGTTGGGCATGGATGATGATGTTGTATGATTATGCATGATGTATGTTATATATGTATAATGCCCGGTATGATGATATTGACTGTGTATGTTGTGTTCCTTATTATGTATGAATATTTTCCCATGGCTTTACGTTGAATGTTAATGAATGAAATGAAATTATTATGTAATGTAAAGTGGATGATAATGAAATGAGGAACATGATGAAAGAATGCATGCATCAATGAATGAACGAACATAAGAAAGGCTTGCAAGAAAATGTGTGGAGGTTCAAACTCAATGAGGAGTTTTAGCTCAACCGTGTGCGGGTTAGCTACCCCATGATGATGCACACTAGGGCTTATTTCGTGTGATTAAGCAAATGTATGGAGGTTCACACCCAATGAGGGGTTGTCAGCTCAACTATGTGCGGGTTAAATACCCTATGAAGATGCACACAGGGGTTCAATCTTTGTGATTGACCAAATGTATAGGGTCCTTGTTGCTTAACCTTAGATGAATTGCTTGGTGCTCTAGAGGGGGGTCAAGCACATGACAATACCTAGATGAAAACGAAAGATAATAAATGTACGAAATGAACGATGATGAAGATAAAAAAGATATTATCTATGTGTATGTATAGTGCATGATCACGAAGTAAAGAACGGTTTTAATGAAATAAAAGTATGTTTTATTATAAAACTAGAACTCACTCAGCAATGCTAACCTTTATGTGTTTCCAGTTGGCAGGTAATGTTGCTGAGGATGGAACGAGAAGGCTACTCAACTCTTTTGGATGGAATCCATTTTTATAATGCTTTTGTGATGTAATGCAACTTGTATATTGTAATTTATCAACGATGTATTATTTTGCAAAAGCTTTTATACTGAAATGAAATGTTGTTTTAAATGTTTCCTCTACAAATGTTTATTTAATTAAATGTAAATATATGTTTTATGTCCAATGATTGGCCAGTTGTAAACATCCCGGGAATGGGGCCTTACAATTGGTATCAGAGCCAAAGTTTAAGTGAAACGGGTAAATTTTCAAAATAAATCTAAACTTAAATTGAAAATGGGACAAAAAAGGAAGGGATGCTAGTCTGAGTAGCTGCGTGCCATCAGGTATTTTCGTAATATTAACCGGTATTATGTGCGTATGTGCGTGGTTATGTGTTGTTTGTAGATTTAGATACTGATGTAGTCAGGATAGGTATTGCTTGGGGCATGAAGAGTACAGTAATTGACTAATCACAACTGGCCACTGTAATTAGGGACTTACTATACATGACATAAACTAAGTTGTTCCCTTGAATGACCATGTTGGTATTTTAATCTTTCAGCGTGCGTGTGAATGGCCGGTGATAGATCTTCTAAAGCTTCACATGGTGGAAGTCGTGGTGCTGAACCACAACCCAAGAGGGGAAGACCTAGAGTTGAAAAGGTGGTTCATGAGGAACCCGAGACCCCTCATCCGAAGGGCGGTGAAGAGAGTGCCAGTCTGAGGGCCTCGGTAAATGAGGCTGTTGTTGAAGAAGTCCATCAGGTCATGCAGACAGTATTACCGTTTGTAGTGATTGAAGTGATTAAAGTTGTACGGGTGGGGGAGAGGAAGGAAAGAAGTAGACCTACGGGCGAAAGGAGACAGCCCGAGACTGAAACGATCCTCTCCAATGAGGAAGAGGAGGAAGAAGAAGAGCCTGTGCTAGAGGCAGCACGAGCCTGTAACTACGAGGCATTTCAACGATGCAAGCCCCCTACTTTCAATGGTAACGACACTGCTGTTGTAGCTCACCGGTGGGTGAGAGAAATGGAAGTTGTTCTAAATATCAGCAAGTGCCGGGAAGCCCAGAAAGTGAAGTTTGCCACCCACTCTTTCGTCGACTCAACATTTTACTGGTGGGACAATATTGTCCAAGCTGAGGGTAGCAGGGATATTAGGAGCATGGTGGGCAGAGTTAAAGAAGTTGGTGATCAAGGAGTTCTGTCCTCATAGGGAAATGGATAAGGTGGAAATGGAGTTCTTGCAGCTAGAGGCGGGAACAATGACACATCAGCAGTACACCACCAAATTCAATGAGATGGCACGTCTGGTGCCGGACCACGATGTCACGAAAAATCAAGCGGTATGTTCTGGGCTTGTCGGCGGATATCCGTAGGTACATGATCGCTGCCCGACCGAGCACGTTTAGGTTGGCAGTTGATTTTGCGGGAAGATTGTATGACGAGTGAGAGGTGGTGGTTGAGGTGAATAAGAAGGGTGGTGGCGATTGGAACTGGAATAGGAAGAGGTTTGGTCAAGGTGATACCTCGACGGGTAACAAGAAGGCACGAGTGGATGACCGCCGTGTGGTCACATCAGGGGCAGGATCGAAGAGGTGTTCCAAATGTGGGAAAGAGCATTCGGGGGAATGCAAGTGGGGATCAAACATCTGTTTCAAGTGCGCGAAGCATGGTCATATGGCTAGAGATTGTAGGGTTATGAGGTGTTTCAACTGTGGGAAAAGTGGTCATATGAGTAGGGATTGTAAGATGTCGAGGGCTGAGGGTTCTGGGGTGAAGAAAACTGGAGGTGAAGGACCGAGGGCGAGTGCCAGAGCGTTTACGATGACACAGGAGAAAGCTAGAATGGACCCTGATGTCATGTCAGGTACATTTCTAGTAAACCAAACTTTAGTAGTAGGAGTGTTGATGCGCCCTTTGATGTAGAAACCGCTATAGGTAAGTCTACTAGAATTTCGGAGATGATAGAGGTTTGTGACGTGGAATTAGATGGTCACAAATTCCCGGTTAGACCCTTCTTGATGACCTTAGGTGGTTTTGATTTGGTGCTTGGGATGGATTGGTTAGCAGAATTCAAGGCGCACATTGTGTGTCGCAAGAAGATGATTCTGTTGACAGCCCCCGACGGGAGTTTGGTAATGATTCATGGGGATCAGGTCATGATGATCCCAAAAGCAATTTTAATGGCGGTGGCGGGAAAGTGCATGAGGTGTGGATGTAGTGCCTACTTGGCCTATGTAATAGACGTGGATACGCCAACACTACAACTATCCGATTTACAGGTTATGTGTGACTTTCCAAATGTGTTTCCCGAAGACTTACCAGGAGTGCCACCTGGCACAGAGATCGAGTTCCAGATCAATTTGAGACCGAGTGCCCAACCTGTCGCCAAGGCGCCGAATCGATTGGCACCGATGGAGATGAAAGAGTTGATGGAGCAGTTGCAAGAGCTGCTTAATAAGGGGATCATTAGACCGAGTATCTCTCCTTGGGGTGCTTCGGTCCTATTTGTAAAAAAGAAAGACGGTAGTATGAGGATGTGTATAGACTCCCGTGAGCTGAATTTTACCAAGAATTGATGACATGTTTGATCAGCTTCAAGGTGCTAGTTGGTTTTCGAGGACAGATCTTCGATCTGGTTACCATCAGTTGAAAGTGAAGGAGCAGGATATCCCTAAAACAGCTTTTCGCACGCATTATTGTCACTACGAGTTCCTTGTTATGTCATTTGGTTTGACCAACGCGCTAGCTGCTTTTATGGATCTAATGAATCGAGTGTGTCGACCAAAGTTGGATAAATCAGTGATTGTGTTTATTGATGATGTTCTGATTTATTCGAAGAGCGAGATTGAGCATGCCGGTCACATTCATGAGGTTTTGGAGACATTGAAAAAGGAGAAGTTGTAGGCCAAGTTCTCCAAGTGAGCGTTCTGGTTGCGCGAGGTCCAATTCTTGGGTCATGTGGTAAATCCTAACGGGATCATGGTGGACCCGGCAAAGGTGGAGGCGGTGATGCAATGGAAGTACCAAATGACGCCATCTGAGATTCGTAGTTTCTTGGGTTTGGCGGGCTACTATAGAAGATTTATCCAAGACTCCTCTAAGATCGCTTCTCCACTAACTAAGTTGACACGAAAAGATGTGAAATATGTATGAGGTCAAGCTCAAGAGATCGCGTTCAAAGAATTGAAGGCGGGATTGACTAAAGCTCCTATTCTGTCATTACCCGAAGGAAGTGAAGACCTTGTGGTTTATCCTGGTGCTTCCTACTTGGGGTTGGGGTGTGTGTTAATGCAGAGAGAAACGTTATAGTCTCTGAATCCCGACAATTGAAGGTTCATGAGGTCAACTACCCTACTCATGACCTTGAGCTAGCAGTCATGGTCTTTGCGCTAAAGATTTGGAGGCACTATCTGTATGGGACGAAGTGCACCATATTCACTGACCACAAGAGCTTGAAGTACTTCTTTGAGCAAAAGGACCTGAACATGAGACAAAGACGATGGTTGGAGCTCATAAAGGACTATGACTACGAGATCCATTACCATCCGGGCAAAGCCAACGTGGTGGCAGATGCCCTTAGTCGGAAAGAGAGAATCAAACTGATTCGGGTGAAAGCGTACCAGTTAATCTTTACCTCTGATATGATGAAGCGAGCTAAAGACTTTAAAGATGATGTATTGAAAGAAGATTATCTTAACTTGAAAATAATGAGAGGTCTGGTTGCGGAATTGGGTGAACACACACTTGGTGTTAGAACCCGATTTGGACGAATATGGATTCCTTGTTATTGGGATCTACGTATGAAGATTATGGACAAAGCTCACAAGACTCGATACTCCATTCATCCAGGTGCCACAAAGATGTATCAAGACATGAAGAAAGATTATTGGTGGCCGGGTATGAAAGGTGACGTGGTGGAGTATGTGAGTAAATGCCTTACTTGTCTATAGGTGAAGGCCGAGCATTAGAAGCCGTATGGGAAGATCCAAACTTTAGATATACCGGAATGGAAGTGGGAGCACATCACCATGGATTTTATTATGAAGCTGCCGCGTACCCCGAAAGTGTATGATGCCATATGGGTGATAGTCGATCATTTGACGAAGAGTGCTTACTTCCTATCGATCCGCGAGACATATTCATCTTAGAGGTTGGTGGATCTTTTTGTTAAGAAGATTGTAACTCGTCATGGTGTGTCGGTGTCTATTGTGTCGGATCGTAACACCCGGTTCACATCCAAATTTTGGATGAAATTCCACGATACTATGGGGACGAGGTTACACATCAGCACGGCTTATCATCCCCAGAGGGATGGCCAGTCAGAAAGGACCATCTAGAAGATGGAGGATATGCTTCGGGCATGTGTTATCGATTTTGGAGGAAGTTGGGATGACCACCTACCGTTAGCTGAGTTCTTATATAACAACAGCTATCATGCAAGCATTGGTATGCCCCCTTATGAGATGCTATACGGTAGGAGATGCTGAACACCCATGTGTTGGGGTGTCATTGGTCAGAAAGAGTTAGGGACCATCGAGGTAATCGAGGCTACGACTGAGAAGCTTGAAAAGATCAAGGCCTTCATGAAGGCAACTAAAGATAGACAGAAGTCGTATGCTGATAAATGACGCAGACCGATCGAGTTTAAGGTGGGTGACCGGGTTATGTTGATGGTCTCTCCTTGGAAGGTTATCATCCAATTCAGAAAGTGGGGCAAGTTAAGCCCAAGGTATATAGGGCATTTCCGAATCGTTTCTCGAGTAGGAAAGTTGGCCTATAGACTGGAATTACCAGATGAGTTAAATGGAATTCACCTGACATTCCATGTATCTCATCTAAGGAAGTGTCTAGCGGATAAAGATATGATTGTACCACTAAAGGATATCGAAGTGGATGAAAGGCTCAATTATGTGGAGCAGCAGTGCAAATCATCGATCGAAAAGAGAAGAGACTGAGGAATAAAGTGGTTCCTCTTGTGCGTGTACAGTGGAAGCACAGGAAAGGATCCGAGTCTACGTGGGAGATTGAAGAAGAAATGAGGCAGCATTACCCACGGTTGTTTGAGGAAAAACTGGTTTCGGGGAAGAAACCTATTTAAGGGGGGTGGACTTGTAACACTCGGATATTTTCTTTGAAGCCGACGAAAGAAGAAAAACAAATAAAGTCCACAGTCGAGGGACCAAACTTGCCAAAAAGGGAAAAAGATTGGAAGAGTGGGAGATTAAGAGGGGAGGGCAGCCCACACCCTTCCCCACACTCACAAATTTTCGGGGATAGAGAGAAGAGGAAGAAAAGTGGTCTCAAGCTTCTGTTTTCATGGATTCGAGCATGAAAGTTGAGGTGTAGCGGGTTAGATTGAAGCTCTGCTTGATGGTGTTGTTTGTGTGAGTTATAGGACCCCTCTTTTACACGTTTTCAACTAATTTGGGGTTGGAACACATAGTAAAACCCGTTTTTGATGTGTGTGTGTTGAACCCGTATGTATGTGTTTGTGTGTGATGCGAGTGGAGTTTGTTGTCGGGCTTGTGTGTGATTCAATGGTGTTCGGGTATGTGTTTCTAAGGTTTACGTTGGTTGATTTGGGCTTAGAACGTGTTTGGGAGGGCTTGGAGGCCAAAAATTGCAGATTGGATTCGGGATAAACTGCATTCTGCATGAGCTAGGGCTAGGAGACCGAATGGCATGCGACTGAGTTTCATTCACATGCGAGTCGTGCGTCTAGAGCCCATACGCTTGTGAGTCGTGCGACTGAGGTTCAATTGCATGAAGGTCATGCGACTGGGGTCCATACGCCTATATCCATCCGCATTAGGTCCATTCACATGATATCCATCCGTATTAGATCCATTCGTATGAAATTCATCCGCATTAGGTTCATTCGCATGTGAGTCGTGCGACTAAGGGTCCATACGCATGAGTATTCATCTGTATTCGGTTCAGTCGCCCATGGTCTCCATCCGCATAGGTCCATTCGCATAGGGTTCATTTGCTTGATTTCCATTCACCTAAGTGTCCAGTCGACTGGGAGGCCATGCAACTGAAGCGTTCCCATACGTCCAAGTAGGGCTTGTGTACCCGAGGGAATGTAGTTTAATTACTGACTTTCGGGAAAAAGTGTAGATGTAAGTTTTGACGTGGAAGATTCCCGGGAGTTCTTGTAAGATGACTTTTGAGGCCATAGAGGTTATATTGGGCATGGATGAAGATGTTGTATGATTATGCATGATGTATGTTATGTATGTATGATGCCCGGTATGATGAGGTTGACTGTGTATGTTGTGTTCCTTATTATGTATGAATATTTTCCCGTAGCTTTAAGTTGAATGTTAATGAATGAAATGAAAGTATTATGTAACGTAAAGTGGAAGATAATGAAAAAAGGAACATGATGAAAGAATGCATGCATTAATGAATGAACGAACATAAGAAAGGCTTGCAAGAAAATGTATAGAGGTTCACACTCAATGAGGAATGTTAGCTCAACCATGTGCGGGTTAGCTACCCCATCAGGATTCACACTGGGGCTTAGTCTGTGTGATTAAGCAAATGTATGGAGGTTCACACCCGATGAGGGGTTGTCAGCTCAACTGTGTGCGGGTTAAATACCCCATGATGATGCACACAGGGGTTCAATCTTTGTGATTGACAAAATGTATGGGGTCGTTGTCAATTAACCCTAGATTAATTGCTTGGTTCTCTAGAGGGGGTTAAGCACATGACAGGACCTAGATGAATATTAAAGATAATAAATGTACGAAATGAACGATGATGAAGATAATAAAGATATTATCTATGTGTATGTATAGTGCATGATCACGAATGAAAGTAAAGAACGGTTTTAATGAAAGAAAGGTATGTTTTATTATAAAACTAAAACTCACTCAGTAATGCTGACTTTTATGTGTTTCTAGTTGGCAGGTAATGTTGCTGAGGATGGCACGGGGCGACTACTCAATCTGAAATTACTAATCATTTTAACCAAAGACAAAACCCAAGAACAAGGATCATTAATATATGTGAAAAGACATGCTATCAAAACAAAAGAACAACCATAGGGTGTTGTTGAAACTACCTTTGAAGAACAAGATGTTGAAGTGTGGATGAGATGAAGATGATGATGCTCTTGAATGTCCAGCTCCGAAGAGAGAAAGCCTCATGTTTGTATACCCACAAGCTCTTCCAAACACCTAGCTTGTTAGGGAGCACAATGACAAAACTCTCTACCTATGCATCTTTAAAAATCCAAAAATTTTCTGCTTGTTTTAGCCTTGAATCCGAAATTTTCAGCCTGTTTTGAGAGAGTTCTATGCTTGAGTGTGAGAGAGTGTGTGTGTGAGATTATTGAAGAGTGCAAGTGTAGTAAAAGTCTTGTAGTATCCAAGACTAAAAGACCCCTTATAAGCCACATGGGGCGGCCGAAATTGTGGATTCAAAATGGGTTCCCCCCCCCCATTTTGTAATTTTATAAAACTGCACACTTCAAACCATTAGTTTATAAAATTAAAACCTATTTTAATTTTATAACATTAACACACTTTTATTTGTTATTATTTAACCAACTTAAATATTGAAACAAATAAATTTCTCATGAACAAATTATCCATATAATGTTGTTCTATTACAAAAGCAACATTTTAGAAAACCCATTTTTAAATTGATATCAATATTTATTTGTATGATCTCATTATCAAATAAATATTTACTGGTGTTTGTTTAGCTTGTTATTGGATACGACCCGACTTGGATCATAACGTACTAACCACATCAATCTTGTATGTGTCTTGGGCATACAAGATCCAACATTTATTTCAAAGTAGGATTGGTAGAAAAATAATTTTACAAAATAAGTGTTTTTAAAATTATTTACCAAAATAGATTTTTAAACAATAACGTTTTCTCAAACTGTCATGATTTTGAAAAGTCTTTTATAGTAATTTTTATGAAAGTTTTTCTTAAAACCTTTACAATAACGATTTCTCAAACAAAAATATTAATACTCAATAATTAATATTTTTAACATCTCTTTAGAAAGTGTACAACTAAGAGTTACATACATGTATGGGTCAAGTATATGTAAGTACGTTTTACCAAGTTTACAACTAAGATATAGCTCCTAGAGGTTACGTATACGTAAGTCATTTCGTCCTCCTCGACGTTACTTGGAGTTTATATGAAAAATATATAATGACCTTAAAAAATATGGTTGAATTTTACTTAAATATACTTTAAACAATTAAAAAGTTAAAGAAATTATTAATTTTGTGATTGAGTAGTGGTGGTTTTCACG
>BJCM01154735.1:0-10478 GCA_018326385.1 Flaveria bidentis | reverse complement strand
TATATATATATCTCCTAGACTTTGTGATCCACCGTTGATTGACATAGTCAACCTAATTGTTAAACTGTAGGTCAACTCTCAAGTGGGTGTACTGTAGATACATACATTACCAACTACCTTGGTATATTGATTCCTATATATGCAGCTAAATGATGCACATTACACACAAGCAGTCTGCCATTGCATTTTGCAAGCATACTAAAATAGTGATATGAAATCATTCATGCTTCTTTCTTCACATTCTCCCTCTTGTATCCTGTGGTTTCTGACTGTTTTAGCTCTATGTTTTTCTTGCTATCGGTGTGATGAAAGCTCGAATCGTGTTTTATGCATCAAAAGAGAAAGAGAAGCACTTCTGCAGTTCAAAACTGATCTGATAGATGGTGCCAATAGGCTCTCTTCTTGGAGTGGCTACAACAAGGATTCCTGCAAATGGGCTGGTGTCGTTTGCAACAACGTTACGGGTCATGTCCAAGAGCTTCACTTAGGCGGACCTAATGACAGGCTACGTGGTCATTGTCATGGTGCTTACGACACGGATGCTGAATTTGAAGCAGCATCAAAACAGATGTTGGGAGGCATTCTAAATCCTTCCTTAATGTCTTTGAAGCAACTTTATCACTTGGACTTGAGCTGCAATGACTTTGGAGGGATTCCAATTCCAAATTTCATCGTGTCTCTTCGGAATTTGAGATACCTTAATCTCTCAACTTCAAAATTTGATGGGCAGATCCCTGAACAATTAGGGAATCTGACCATGTTGCGTGTTCTTGATCTTCGGTATGGGCTGTGGGGAAGCAGTTTTCCTGTGAAGAATCTGCAGTGGTTGACTAACCTTCATATGCTGCAGCACCTTGATTTAAGCGGTTACGACCTTAGCCGTGATCATAACTGGCTGCAGATGATGACTGGCTTCCCTTGTCTGTTAGAATTACGCTTGTCTTCGTGTTCGCTTACACAAATCCCTCGTCATGTAAACACTTTGAATTTTACATCACTTTCCATCCTTGATCTTTCCTACAACTTCTTTGATTCGAGTTTTATGCCTGGATGGATCTTCAATCTAACTAGCCTCATTTCCATGGATCTCACCAACTGTTTTTTCCATAAACTAGAGCCTCGAGTCGACCCTGGTTTTCAAAGGTTAACATCCCTGAAGTTTCTTTATGTCTCTAGTAATGATGTTATGAATCATTCGTCCGTGTTGAAGGGGGTATCTCGATTACAAAATCTTGTATCTCTAGATATGAGTACTTGTGCTCTTTCAAAGCCAATTCTTCGTGACCTTCAGAACATGAGCTCCCTTGTTAGCCTTGACTTGTCTAACAACAGAATCTATGAGATGTTGCCTACTTCATTGGTTAATCTTTGCAACATGAGGACCATTTCTCTTCAATCTAACCTGTTGTTTGGAAGTGTATCTGAGTTTCTTCAGAACTTATGCGAGTGTGAGTCATCTAAGTTGGAAACTTTAGGATTTTGGGGCAATAATCTTGTTGGCTCAATTCCTAACAATGTTGGATATCTAAAGAAACTTATAACCTTTAATCTTGGATTCAATTTCATATCCGGGCAAATTCCTGATTCCATAACATCATTGCCAAATCTTATCACATTGATCCTTAACGCCAATTTAATCTCCGGTCCAATCCCAAATTCAATAGGTAGACTTTCGTCGCTGGAGTGGTTAGATCTTTCAAACAACCAACTCACAGCAAGCCTACCTGAAAGCTTAGGGGACCTTCAGAGATTGAACGTTTTCAGTGTTTACAACAATCTGTTGAACGGTTCGGTCACTTTACGCCACTTCTCAAATCTAACAGCACTGAAAACTCTAACGGCTGAGAACAACAAGTTAACGCTGCATCCAAGTTTTCAAAAATGGGTTCCGCCTTTCGAGTTGGAGGTACTGAGAATAGGCTCATGGGATTTAGGCCCTCAGTTTCCTTCATGGCTTCGGTCTCAACAAAACTTGACCGAGTTGGATATATCAAATGCAAACATATCAGACACCATGCCGGATTGGTTTTGGAGTACATTCTCAGGCATAGAGTACTTAAACACTTCGCACAACAGAATCCTAGGAAAGTTAACACAAGATCTTGGTTTCCTTTCTACGAATGCGGTAGTAGATCTGAGTGACAACGGTTTTGAGGGACCCTTACCTGCCTCTTTCAATAGACCCGACTTGGTGTTTCTTGATCTTTCAACAAATCACCTCTCCGGGTCACTAGAGCAATTCTTGTGTCATGGTGTCAATGAATCAAGACTGTTAAAAGTCCTCAACCTCGCTAATAACAATCTATTCGGTGTTATTCCAGATTGTTGGGGCAGTTGGAATTCTGTAGAAGTCATCAACTTTGAGAACAACAGATTATCTGGTGGAATCCCAAAGTCTGTTGGAGATCTATCACTTCTTAGATCTTTGAACATAAGAAAGAACAATGTTTCCGGAGTGTTACATCTGTCAGCGATGAGTTCAACTAGCGTAATGATCATCGACCTCGCAGACAACAAACTCACTGGATTCACCCTGACCTCAACCTGGAGGAAAGCTACAAGGTTAAAACTTCTAAGTCTTCGCGCAAACAATCTCTCGGGCAAGTTCCCAAGTGAACTATGCAGTCTCACTTCAGTTCAGATCTTAGACCTTGCAGACAACAATCTTTCAGGAATCATACCGCCGACATGTTTCCAAAACTTTAGCATAATGTCAGGACAAGAAAGCCCAAGTCCCATCATTCTTTACGACGAATTCGTTCAGAATCAAGTTCTAGGCAGTGCATCACTGGTGACCAAGGGAAGAGAGAGCTCATATAGCACAATACTTTACTTGGTAACAACTCTAGACCTTTCGGGCAACATGTTTTCAGGACACATTCCTAACGAGTTAATGGACCTCGTGGGCTTGCGTTATTTAAATCTATCAAGAAATCAACTGACAGGAAGGATCCCAGAGACCATTGGCGACATGCGATTGCTCGAGTCTCTAGATTTGTCATCCAACATGCTCCAAGGACAAATTCCATGGAGCGTGTCGAATCTAACATTCTTGAATTGGTTGAATGTGTCTTGTAATAGATTGAGTGGCAGAATCCCTACAAGCACTCAGATCCAAAGTTTCAATGAGTCTAGCTTCATAGGGAATAGACTTTGTGGGACTCCTCTTCAAGAACCATGTGGATCATCAACTGGTGTTAACAGCGGGCCGAAAGGCGAAGAAAACAGTGGTGAATCTGATGAAGTTGATTGGGTGTTGATCGTTTGCGTGGTGGTCGGGTTCTTTTCCGGTTTCTGGGTGATTGTTGGACCTTTGGCGGTAAGCAAAGCATGGAGGATTAGATACTTTGGGTTTGTGTATAATGTATGGAGCAAGCTTTATGTCAAAATAACACATGTGTTAGAGTGTTAGTGATGTGTGATGTTTCCATCAGTCGTTAATAAAGTGTGTGTTTATCTTTATTTTTTTTAACAGAAGTGACAGACTGTTTCTTTCAACCGGGATGAAATTAACTGAATTTTGGAACCGTTATGCGACTCTTGAATTAATTTAGTTCTAGTTTTAGCTTGTTTATTTTTTTCACTTTTTCGTGACTAATTTGAGACAATTTTGCGTTCGGAATTTGCATCCATTTTACAACCAAATTTATTTTAGTGTAAATTTGTCATAATACCAAGGATTTGCTACTGATATTTAACTTTGTACATTTACTTGATTTTTTCAAGAATTTTCGATTTTGCAACATATATTTATAATTTAACTCTAACAAATTATTTGTATTTTGTTTTGTAACTGTTTTACGGTCGAATCTAAACGTCGTATTCATCTGGGATTAAAAACATAATTGAATCAAACGATTGTACAGGATAAAAAAAATAAGATACTCGCATAAGGTACTTAAACATAAGGAAACTTGTGTTGTAAATCACTAATCATTCGGTAATGGCTCAGATGATTGAAAGCTGATCATCATAGCATTCAAATTAGGGTTTCAAACAGTCGTAAACATCAAAGAAACTCAAGCAGCCGTCAATGCAAAAAAACCCCACCCCTAAAGAGTCTAAAGACGAAAAACCAAGAACAAACAAGGCTATCAAAGAGAGAGACATGATAAAGCAACACCCATAGGCGGTTGTATAAGAATCGTCGCCACAGATCGATGATCGTCGAATGAAACGACCCCGACAACAACAACGCAATCACACTGCCCTCATAAAAAACGTCGCGAATAACCAACCATTCACCAGGACATACGCCAATATTGGCAGCGATAGCGAAGGAAACCAGATCTGCCTTCTTCTGCGTGAAAAAACATGTGAACACCCCATTCGCAAAAACACACCCGCATTAAATGATTGTAAACGATGCATAAAAAATGACACATGTATAACAACATTCTTCACGATAAAATCCTTAAAAACATATCTGTGTTTTGGTATATTATATGAAATGGTTTTCAGAGTGAATGAGTGAGAAAATATTATTATGGATTGTTATATTTGGAGAATCATTCTTGAATCCGTATAAATTTTTTAATATTTTTAAAGGGGTTGTGAGTGGAGAAGAGAAAAAAATAGTGATAAATATAAAAAAAGTATTATTTAATTAAAAATGAGAAAGAAAATATAGTGATTTTTAATGTAGTTATATAGATAAAAACAAAAAAACTGGTTTGAATACTCTAAGGCACTCATACATAACACACCATGTGTTGTACGATGTTTTCAGAACCGGGTTGGACGTCGAACCGGACGCCTTACTGATTTGGTTGTCGGACCGGTTGAACCGGATTTAACTATATTTTAATTATATTTATATATGTAATTAAATATAAGTAATTTATATATGATTTACATATATAATATATAGTTATATATAAAACTTAACTATATTTGTATATCCGATGTACTAAATTATGGTTTAACAGCCTGTTTTTACCCATTAAAATAAAAAAAACAAACAAAAACCGGTCCGAACCGATCCGGTTTCCCGGTCCGACCAGCGGTTCGGGACGAACCTGCCGGTTCGACCAGTAAAACACGATTCACACCAAACTGGACCGGACACGACACCGAATCCCGGTCGGACCGGCCGGTCCGATCCGGTCTAAAAAATAGTGGTATTGTAAATTACTATTCATTCAACTTGAAAACTAATTATAGTATATTATAATATAATAGCAATAATATATACTATATAAATAAAAAACTTGAATAAAACCTAGAAATTATTAACATACTATTGTGTCATGAAATAATAGATAATAGAATCTTAATATATAATAAAAGAAATGGGTTAAGTCAGGTGGTAAGATTTTTAGCCAATACATTGACACATGACATGTTCACAGTATATGATTGTCACGTGTTATTTTATTAGCAATATGATTTTAAAAAATTCTTACAATAATGTTTAAATAGTATTTAATAAAGTCTAATTAAACAATATTCTAAATTAGATTTTAAGTTTTAATGAATAAAACGAATATTTAAAACTTAAAATTTCGAATTTATGTTACACTTAATAAGAAGTTTTTTCTAAGAATAACTAACTAATTAGTCAAAATTTAGAATTTAAAACTAAGACCATATGTAGTTCACAAATTTTAAATTCCAATAATAACAATCGATCTTAGTATTTTAAGTTAATAATTTCAAATTTTGAAAATCTTATATATTTTAACAATATCATATAATATTTATCTGGATTATAACATAATCATTATTTTATTATATATATACAACAAAATATTTTATATTTTTCTTCCACTATCAATGATATCTGAGAAATATATGAAATAACTTCTCCTATATTCAAAGAGTTCAGGTATTTTGTATGAAAAACTTTTCTTACTTTTTAATTATTCACACAATCATTATTTTTGACTCATTTCGTATTACATCAATTACAATATACGTACACTTTGATTTTAGAAACAAATTTCTAATGATAAACCTTAACACTGATATTTTTTCGTCCTACGGCCATAACCTTTACTTTGTTTATTTTTATTATGTATATACTGGTTTATACGTCATTAATAAACCATCAAATTTTCTTGCTCAACAGGACATCATTAGTATCATAATTTACTTTCTTAAAGGATCTCAATATATCATGCTATGATTCGTTTATGGAGGTAGACAATGTATAATAATCTGGTAGAAACTTACTCTATTAATTTTATTATGGTTGAAGATAATGTATTGTTCAACTAATAAAATTATTATCTTATTATTTCAATATTTATCTTCTAAAACGTATCTGCTATATTCTTAATATTTTACGTGTTTAATTATAAGGCACTACAATGCAGGAGAATATTCTATAAATATGATTTTATAAGCTTGAGAAGTTGTTGATTGATTGAATCTCATAAAAGATTTGTATACAAAGAAGGTCTTAGATATTTAAAAACAATAATATTGTTTTTTGTGTATTTAATCCTTTCATTTAGTTTACGTGTATGCACATTTATTTAATCGATCTTTACATGCGTATATATAAAAATTATTAATAATCACTAATTATTTATATTTTTTTTTATTTTAAATTTATTTTTTTCAATCCATGTAACACACAAATGGTTAGGCTAGTATATATTATACTAGGTTAGTATCCAGTGTATTAGACGGGTTGAATAAATAAAATAATAAATAGTTAGTAATAAAAAATTATGAATTATAAAACCATGTTTAAAGATAAAATATGATTATAATTGCATATGAATAGTTATTTCAAGTAAATAAACAATAGATAGGTTATAGATAGATAGATATATAGATAAATAGATAGTCTAAAAACTCATTTATTAAACAGATTATAGTTAGTAATAAACACGAAAAGTTATAGTACGATATTCTAATATAAGATATGTATAAAATTATATATACGTAGTTGTTCAAGAAATAAAACAATTATACTATTTTTATCTCTCTTATCTAAATAGTTTCATTTTTAAATATTTGTTTTAAGATTTTCTTATAAATTTCTTGTTTATTAAAAATTAAGTTTTTAATTATTCTGGTTGTTTTAATAAAATTGCTTTTAGAAAATTCCATATTTTTTATAATTATTTTAAAAAAGGACTAATTTGAAATATTTTGTTTCAAAAGGTTTAATGTTTTAGAAAAGATATGAATTTTAATTTTCTTAATAAAATTTATTTTTAAAAACATAGTTTGATTTTAGAAAAATATAGATAAGAAAGAAAAATGTATCAATTAACAAAATTAATTTTTATGAAGAGAAAAAAATTGTTTGAGTGTTTAAATTACATTAATATTTTTTTGGAGGGAAAAATAAAGTAAGAATATTTAAAAAATAACAAATATTAAAAAATAATTTAAAAAAATAACAAGTGGTAAAATAAACATTTTTTATTAATATCTATAAATTCAAAACAACAAAAGCACTAACTTATACCCGTTACCAATATTTTGCTACATCACGCTTGTGTCGACCTGCAACATTGTTTCGGTGGTATTTTTTTGGTTCATGCACTCTTCTTGCTCTTCTAGATTCTATTTCTTTCTCCTCCTTTTTTATATAAGTTTTGTGTCCTTGTTATGAAAGTTTTGTGCTCAAACCAGTTTGATTAGTGACGCATCTTTTAAGGGGCAGCCGCCTCCCCCTTCACATTTGTTCGCTCTAAAGTAGAAATTTATAGATATTTCATTCGTAAATTCTATACGTATTGAGTTTGGCCTTTCGTTGATTTTTTTACAGATATTTTTTGGTCCTGAATTTTTTTCTCAACCAATTTTTGTTAATTTGATTTAAATAAAATCGTACTTTAATTAGGTTATTAGAACAACTTAATATAATTGTATTCGTCTGTTAGATATTTAGATGCACTTAAGGCTCAATTTTTTGCTGCCAAGTCAGCTGCCCCGTTTGAATAAAATACTCTTATGCTTATTACATATTTGTTTTTGGCACACAGATTACAACTTAAGTTTGTTTGTTCTTTAAAGAAAGTTATTCCACTCCATCAATTATTTACAAACTTAGTTTCTATAAAAAGGTAGAAATAAGCTCTTCGCGTTGCGACGGAAGCGTAAAACTATGTCAGATAACATCAAAGTCACGACATCGCTAAGGACCACCAATGAATTTGTGATGTGTTAATGTGAATAACTTAGACCAAAACGTAAAACATAGAAAAATATAAGTCGATCTAAGATACTGCGTTGTGACAAACCTTCAAAAGGTAAAAAAAATAGACGTAAAAATGTTAATCCACCCACGCACTTGTGTTGTGTTAACTTACCAAATTTAGAACGAAATGTAAAGCGAAACGTAAAAATATTGAATTACACATGCATGTTGTGTCATGTTAACTTGCAAAACTTAAAACGAAAAGTAAAAAGAGGATTTGCGAAATTTGAAAAGTATATGGGAAAAAAGTTGAAAATATAAAAGTTATGAGATTAAATTGCAAAAGACGAAAAGTTTTGGGTTAAAAGTAAAAAAAGTCAAATTTGATAAGTTAAATTGTAAAAAATGAAAAACTCTATGTTAAAAGTAAAAATCAATTTTTTTGGAAAAACTCCCTATGCATAAGGATAGAAAGATTGATAATTAGTATAATATAAATGTGATTTATGCTTATAGTAAGAGTCATGATGGGTTAGAAAAAAAAAGTAGATGAGGTTAAAAAGTTATTGAAACTAGGTGAAATCAAATAAAAAAAAGAACTAAATCAAGTTAGGACATTAAAAATAGCTGATGATACATGTACAAATTCTCATTTAACTCTATTTGTAGTTTGCTTAAGATGTTTGGTGTCACTCGTTTTGTTCTCCGAATAATAAACGAAGACTTATCTCATACTACTTATTCTTAACATGGAGATGCTAATGAAGCATATCCTGACTTGCAATCATTTGTGTTTATGTTTATTTTTAACTTTATAATGGAAGTAATGAAAAACAATTAAAGTTTCTTAAGCAATACAAAAGAAATCCCAAAATATTCTTAATACCACAGATTTAGTTTCATCAACAAAAGTTAACCTAAATAACTTCAAAATATTTAGATGAGATTCTTTACTTTCACAAGTTACTTATTTTTGTAACAAGCATTAAATAGAAATTTTGGACTTGAACGTTCCACATACTTCTACTCAGTATCAGCCTTATAAAAAAAACCTTCATGTAACCTTATCACTGATTAGATTTGTTTACATCCACATTGAATAAACATTTAAATGAGTTGAATAGTATATTCAACAAGCACCTCATAGATGTATTATCTCTTAGTTCTAGTTTAGTTTTAAAAGAGATTAATGTTAATAAAAATGTCCTTATTAAGAAGTATTATCCTAAAGATATTATAGAGCAGGCTTTGTTTTTAAAATCAAGAAGAACACCGAGGTGACAAGGTCTACAACCGAAGCACAAAGCGTAAAAACGTGGGCTTTTTCATATGCAAGGCATAACGATTTTAAATGTCCATACGCTTTTAGCATCCTCCACTCAAATTATAGCTATAAATAGAGGTTTATATGTGATTTAAGGCATAGATTACTTACATGTACAACCTTTTTAGCTATATGTATAGTTATTTGAAGCACAAAAACAACCCCCGTATAAGAATCGCACGCCTCAGTGGGCTTTTTCTAAAAAGTGTTTTTGTGCTCGCTTTGTACGAGTGTGTGTGACACCCCACCCGAAACTTGAGCCTGTATAATTGATACAACTTACAACGAAAGCAAATAGAGTTTTACTTTAAAACTTACAAAATTCTTAGTATAATATATTGTTTATTTATCATATCAAACAACTAGGAACTTCTAGGACTTAAGGTTTCACTATCTCCACACTGATTACTTGTCACAAGTATACTTAAAACAACATCAGTCATACGTTGGTGAGCTTATGTTGTATAGTAGGGCTATCTCACTAATTACTTGTGACAAGTATACTTAAACGACATCAACATATCTTAGTGAGCTTATGTTATATAGTTTACAAAATCATAATGCAGTTGATATGCATGCAAACATGAGTTGTAATATTTTAGGCTAGGGACAACACATGACAACCATGACCTTAATCGGCAGGAGTGAACTTGTCAGACCCTCCTACCATCGTATAAGTATGTGTAGATACATGTGTACCTAGTTTAGGAGCCCAAATGTAAAATGTCTTTATGTCTTACATATATGTAACAGAATGGGTATGAATGAAATGTAATGTGTTTGTGATGCTTATAATGTTTAATATTTCATTGATTATTGTGTGATAACGCATATTGAACTAACTATAGAGGTTTGTGGTTGTTTACATAGTTCTTAGTCAATAATGATTGAGAAACGTGCTTAAACTTAATCGTGTGAAGTTCTCATGCGAATGGACCATGCTAATGGACCATACGCATGAATACTTCATGCTAATGAACCAGTCGCACGACTGAACCAGGAGACTGGATCAGTCGCACGATTGTAACATGAGATTGACTCAGTCGCACGACT
>BJCM01154733.1:0-10409 GCA_018326385.1 Flaveria bidentis | reverse complement strand
TATATATGTCTATGTAATTATAAATATATGCATGTGTGTATATATATACATATAATTTTACATGTTGTTTATATCAATAACTTAAATGAGAATTTAAAAAATATATTATTTTATATAAATTTCAAACAAAACATGTATTTATTTATTCTTTATTAATATTTATATTTAATCTTTGAAGCATGTTAAATAATTTGTAATTAAATAATAAAATTATTAAATACCAAATATGTCCCTAATAAGTATGTTAAAATTAGTTGAATATCAATTTTGCCCCAAAAATACATTAATCAAAGATCATATTTAGAAATTATGTATATTTGCCTGCTAGAAAAAGTTATAACTATTATTAATACTAAATACCATAAAAGTTTAAGAATAAAGTAAGAAAGAGAAAAACATAAGTGTTAATGTTCTCTCCTTTTCATGCAAATTATTCTATTTTCAAAAGTTTGTTAAAATAGGGCTTCTTTTTTCTAGTAGATGATAAAAAAGGTCGCCATGCACACGCATAGTCTAAACCTACATCCATCGCCATCGTGGATTTATAGAAAACTAATTTTGGATCAATATGCTAATTGAATTTTACTCTTATTTTTCCTTAAAGGAGCTTTTCCATTCATTAATCCATCTTCCATTATTAATTGATAAAGCTACCCTTTTCATTGGCCCCCTAATTTTGTTTCTTGTTGTTTGGATCTTCCTCATTCGAATGTATATTTCCCATTCAATCATGTTCGTATTATATATGATTCTAAGAAAACAAGATGAATTATGGCTTTATACGCCCTTATATATATTACTAAGTAAAAGCTCATATATTATATGGGTGGAACAATTAAAACATATTAAAATTATTAGTTTTATGAATATTTTATTTTCTAAATATTATTATCAATTGGTCGAATAAAAATAGAATGAATATGTAAAAGTTATAACAAATAATAAATTAGAAATTATTATTTTATATTTAATATGTATTAGTAAGTTATTAAAAGTACATTTATGTTTTAGATTATTAATAGTTTAGTTTACTTATTTACAATAATTATCATTTAATATGAGAGACAAGAAACACAAATATAGATATGTTTGTTTTAACATATTTTAGTTAAAAAAGAAAGTCAAATTAATCATTTTTATAATTTTTGTATTATTATGAGAGAGGGGCGGGAAATTAATTTTTTTATATGTTAAAATAGTGACACGTGTTATTTGATATGCTAGAATGATGACACATGTCTTAAGAAAACTTTTTTTATTGTATGTTATATGTTTTATATATATATATATATATATATATATATATGCAAATCAAAATTTACACAATATTTATGATGATTATATTATATCTTTTATTGATATAATTAGCATACCACTGTGGTTAAAATATATATCGGAAGGCCCAGAACGTAGCACCAAAAAAAAAAACCAAAAAACACTTTTCAACCCTTGATTTAATTTTTTTTTAATATCAATCATCCAACTAATTGATGTTTCTAATGATCAGTTTCAGGATAGATTAATTCTCCTAGTGATAGTTTTTGTAGAGGGTTGCACTTCTATTAATTTTTTGTAGGGGTTCAATCCTATACCAGCCCTAAACTCAAACTGATCTTTGAAAAGTTTGAGAGCAACGACACAAGTCCTAACATTAATATAACTTTAAAGGACCTCAAATAACTCTTTAAAGTTAGATTAGACCATAAGTTTGTGTATAGCACTTAGAGGTGTTAAAAAAATCTTGTTTGAAAAAAAACAGTAAAAAAAAACCGGACTGGATTGGAAAAAGAGGTTTGAGCCAAACTTGTTCCCAAAGTGACCCGAACTGTCAATTTGGTAGCCCCTCATCCAAAACCGGTTTTAAAATAGTTCAAAATTAAAAAGACAGGTTAAACCAGTTTAAAAAAACGGTTTCAAACCGGTCCTCATCAAAAATCCGGTTAAACCAATTCGAAAATTTACAAATCTAAGGGGTTGAGTTGAGAAAGTTGGCAAAGATGAGGCGTTACATTATCAATTTGATTCCGCCCTTACTAATTTTGCTTATATTAATGTACAAAAGTTTGCTTGGCATAAACGTTTTTATGAAACAACCAATGACAAATTGTGATACCATATGCTCGTGATCAGAGATAGTATTGGGTAGCTCAAGCCTATCACCAATAATTCTAGAAAAACCTGTCATTCGAATGCCCACTGAGGTAGTGAGACTACCACTCAAACAAACCAGTTTTTAACCCAAATCGGTTTGAAAAAAAACGAGTTGACCCCACGACAAAAAACCGGTTAGGTTTAAAACCCATCCCGTTTTGAAAAAAAAAATTGTGTGCACCTCTAATAGCACTATAGCAAACTCTTTTGGTGGTGCATCCTCATCCACATCATTATATTTACATTAAAAACACTTAATTTTTCTTTATCTCTTTCAATTAAATAATATATTTTTATATATCTTTATCATTATTTTTTTCACTTACAAATATTTTTAAAAATATTAAAAAATTGTGAGAAAACATGATAACCTTAAATAAATGTTTACTCACAATGACTCATATATATATATATATATATATATATATATATATATGTGTGTGTGTGTGTATGTTTTTATGTCTTCTGTATATATAGTACATAATTGTCCTGAAGTAAAGGACTATTCTTATAGTTTACAGGACAAAACCCCAGCTGTCTAGCTTTCTGCCAAATTTATCAGAAGCTTCTGATACAATCTGGTTTTCATCTGTGAAGATACTTGATGGGAAAATAAACTAATGCATATGTGATTGAGTTATATTCAACTTTTAAATTATTAATCGTATAAAAGATGATAAAAACTTTAAAGTATATATAGTAGTACAAAAAACTCAAAGGTTCCATTACTTTCTCTTGTATCAGATATACCTTTGCTGAAAAATATATAAGAAGACTAGAAATTTGGTGAACACTTTTAACCGAAATGTTACCCCCGCATTGATTTTAAATAATTTGTATATAAATAGAAACATGTCGTAAATGTATGTATTTTCGGATTTGAAGATAACTTTTAAAAACAACTGTTCTTGACAATGGTAGAATATTGAACTTTTTGGGTGATTGGCTTTTTATACTTTTGGGTGGTTTCAGGAAAAAAAAACAGCTCCAAATAAATGAACTTATTTTACATACTTATTTTAAGAATTTTGTTTTTAATTGATTGTGGGTTGTTCGGGTTTCACAGATATTTACTCTTACACTATTTGGGTTTTGGGTTACTAAGATATGATATAAATATGTTTTAACATTAGTTTTATAAATTTGGGTTTGTAACACTAATTAAATGTATATATCAATTCATGTCCCATTAAATTTATTTATTTTTTGTTTTACCTTTTTTAGATATGGAAGTCAATTCTATCCTATGTCACAAAAGAGAAGATTAATGAGTTACTCGAGAACATCATAAAGCGTTTGTTTAAAAGGTTTTTGGGAAAAAGTAGATATTACTTGGAGATTTTTATATATATAGTATGGTATTATAGTCGGACAACTACTTTTGTATATATATTTAGCGAAAACTAGATGGGTTTTTATTTTGCTATGTTTTCGTAGTATATGTCTAGTTTTATATAATGTAAATGTTATATTTGTATTTAATTTTCAATCTTCATTCTTTTGATTTGACTTCTATTGGCATGGTTGGTATTTCTATAAAATTCTTGCTTCGTTGATGTTGATGACATTTAGTTTTGGATATTTTATATAATCTAGATCTATATACAATTTTGAGTAAATTACATGGATAGTGTCTCCGGCTATGTTTAAATTTTGGATTTGTTTTAAATATTAAAATCTATTAATATAATTCCTAACATTTCTTTCTATTTCATATGGTTCATATGTATGTTAATCGAACAGTTAATGATTTTAAATATTATAAATATTAAAGTAAATTACAAAAAACATCCTTTATGTATATGTCAACTTGCAGATTTAATCTTTAATGTTTATTAATTATACCGGACATCCTTTATGTAATGGATTTTTAACACACTAAGTCCTTTAACCTAATGAATATTAAATTTTCTGTTAATTTTTTAAGATAACCAAATTACCCATATATAAATTCACAAGTTAATCATTTGAGCTACTCTTCCATCTATTTTCACAAATCTTTTTCTTAGCAAAAAAGCAAATGGACATCCTACTCAAATTTGCGAAGTCTTTTATGCTTTTGATGAAATTACAAAACTTTTTTCATTTCTCTCTGATGATGCCTGTTGAATCTACTAACTCAAGAACACCCCTTGAAAATACAAGCTGCTTGTGAGGAGGATAAGCTAATAGTTATCATTTTCATTTCCATCTAGAAATTATATAATATTAATTATTATTTTTTTGATATGTTTAGTGGGTAGTATTATATATTTAGTGGGTTCTACTTTCCCCTTAAACTCTCACTTTTTTATTTGTTTTAACCTACTATTTTTTCATATTTTACAAATTAATCCTAATATTTTTTTATTTTCATCTTTGATCCCTTATACTTTTTCATATTATACAAAATTATATTTTGTGTTTCTGTCTAAATGTTGCGAGTAACACACCATAACACGTGTGTGGATTCAACATTTTTACTCATATTTTTTTCTAGTTTAAAGACCTTGTCGTAACACGTTGGTTCTAGATTAACTTACTTATTGTTTTATATGTTTTTCGTTTCGCTTTACGTGGTTCAATGTTTTTTGTTTGATTTTATTCTCTTTGTTTTTTTGTTTTTTTAATACGAGTTTCTTTTGTATTGGTGATCACTTGCAGTTATGTATAATTAGTGATACTTGATATGATTTTACGCCCCCCGCTACAACATCTATTAACAAGAAAAGGTGGAAGTTAAAAGAATACCCACGCTTTCACCATCTTCTTCTTATGATGTTGAGGATTGAACTAGAGGCATGGTGGGTTGTTATGTTGGTGAAAACCAAAACCAAACCTGCTGTAATATCTAGACTAGGGGTGTTCACGAGTCGAGCCGAACCGAGCGGACTTTTGCTCGTGTTTGGTTCGTTTTCAAACCGAACCGAGCCGATAGGCTTGTTTACAACCGAGCGAAAAATCGAACGAGCATTTTTTAGCATTAAATTTTCGAACGAGCGGCGAACAATTTATATAACCCAACTATCTAGTGTGTCATATGATTTATATCGCAACGAATAAAGTTTCATTATATAATATTATCACGGATGACAATACGTTGTGGCTGACGATGAGACTAAGTCTATAGCCGATAAGACACAGAGTATATTGCAGAGAACGATAATGATGAAAGCGGGAAATGATCAAAAAATATCTCTTAACGGATTAGAATTTCACTTCTATGTTTAATGTAGAACTTTTTATTAGTTTGATTGATCAAGTATGCATAAGTATAATTGTATATTTATATATAATGGGTCAAATCTAGTAGAGTGTTACGTATAAAGTATATATGCATATTAATTTGAGCCGATCCGAACCGAGCGGACCTTTGCTCATGCTTGGCTCGTTTACAAACCGATCCAAGCCGATCGGCTCGTTTACAATTGAGCAAAAATTCGAACGAGCATTTTTCGAGCAAATTTTGAACGAACGTCGAGCGAGTGTCGAACGTCGAGCGACGAGCGGTTTGAACAGCCTAGAATAGACACCAAATCCACCATAACCAAAATCTCTAAAATCAAAACCTAGAACCAAAATAGAAACATGAACAAAAATTGAAGTCTAGGTCCACACTACTGTCAAAAACTATTTTCTAAATAAATTAAATGAAGTCACAGTTGAATTCGTAGTCAAAATCAAAAACCGAGAACTCCAACTGTGAACCGTTAAGAACAATTAAGAAGATGTAAATGGAGGTGAAAATGACCAAACGTGGAATCTTAAGATGGTGAAGCATCTCTAAGAACGCTTCAATAGATTAAGAATACTATGTAAATGGAGTTGGAAATGACAAGTCGACACCAGTAAGCTACAACTGTCATGAAGATGTTGAGTTGAAAGGTGAGAAAAAAAGATGATAATAACAGAAAAGTATCTCAACCATGGAATTCAAGATTCAAATTTGTGTAGAAGATCACAAACAAGATCTTGAAGGGGGTCTAGAAAATGGAAATGGAGATGGAGATGTATAAAGAGAAGCAGAGGTATAATAGTAATTTAGCATGTCATTCACTAAAAATCTAACCTTCGTTACTAAAAAGGACCTAACATGTTACAAACATATTACATAAAGGATGTACAACATAATTTGTAAAGATTAAGGACCAAATGTAAAAGTTGACACATATATAAAGGATGTTTTGTGTAATTTACTTTAAAAATTAACATTTTACTAGCATTAGTCATCTATTTACATTACCTTTTAAACAAGTATTTTTTTATTTAAGACAATTTATATTTTTGTTTTCCAATTTTTTTTACTTTTTATATTATTTTTATAATTTCATTATTTACAAGATTTAAAAAATTAACTGATTAGTTTTCGAAAGTTCTTTTCTTTTAAATCCTTTTTAAAAATCTTTTCTTAAACAAATTCTTTATTTATTAAACATCTTTTTTAAAACAATTCAGATTTAAACAACTATAAAGGTTTAAAAAACCAGCATATTGGTATAAAAACGTTTATAAACCAAACATTTAAAAAAAGACATTATTTAAAATATTTTTTATTTGTGTATTAAAATAAAATTACATTGATGATATATCCCTACAAATAAAATATTAGTGACTATATTTGTAATTTTAAAACTTAAAATATTTAAAATAACTATAACATTAGTGACTATATTTGTAATTTTAAAACTTAAAATACCAAATCTAAAAGTTCAATAAAATCATAGGGACCATCAGTGTAATTACTCTAAAATTTTAGTAATTTTTTAATTTAAATAAATGTTATTTTACCTAGAGACATTTTGAGTGGTTTTAAAATCATGAGGAACAATCTTTATTTAGTAAAGTTACCTATAATCTATAATAAATATTAATAAAGTTAAATTTTTTTGTCACTTGTCATCTTCTTAAACCACCTTTTGACACTTATCATTATTTTAAACATCCTCAACTTATTTTCCCTTCAAAAATGTATTAAAGTAATTTAAACACTCAAACAATTTTTTTCTATTCATAAAATTTAATTTGGTCAATTGATACATTTTTCTCTCTCATCTACATTTTTTAAAAATCAAACTATGTTTTTAAAAATAAAATTTATTAAGAAAATTAAAATTCATATCTTTTCTAAAACATTGAACCTTTTGAAAAAAAATATTTTAAATCACTCCTTTTTTAAAAGAATTATAAAAAATAATATAGAATTTTCTAAAAGCAGTGTTATTACAACAACCATAATAATTAAAAACTTGAGTTTTTAATAAACAAGATTTATATAAACAAATTTTTATAAGAAAATCTTAAAACAAATATTTAAAAATAAAACTATTTAGATAAGAGAGTTAAAAATAGTATAATTATTTTATCTCTTGAACAAGTATGTATATATAATTTTATGCATATCTTATATTAAAATATCATACTGTAACTTTTCGTGTTTATTACTAATTATACTCAGTTTAATTAATAGGTTTCTAGAGTATCTATTTATCTATATATCTATTTATCTATAACCTATCTATTATTTATTTATTTACTAATGATCTCTTAGCTTAGTGGTTAAGGGGAGAGGTGGGAGGCTTTTGTCTCTCATGGAGGTCCAAGGTTCAAACCTTGGCATGGGTGAATTTTACTAACTTGGTGATACTAACAACTAATAACTAATCAGCCGTTGAAAAAAATCTATTATTTATTTACTTGAAATAACTATTCATATGCAATTATAATCATATTTTATCTTCAAACATGGTTTTATAATTCATACATTTTTATTACTAATTATTTATTATTTTATTTATTCAACCCGTGTAAAAATGGATGGTTTATTAGTAGTTTTTTTGGGGCATTTCTTTGCGTGGTCAAAAACCACTAAAACATTTCTTTAATGTATAACAGTAATTTACGCTTTAAATCCCAGGGGCTTTCTACACTTATTAATTTAGTCCAAGGGCATTTTGATTGTTTTATTAGAAATTAATAGAAAATATAACTTTGTTAGTGCATTGGGTTAAAAGAGTTATAAAACATAAACCACATAGATTGATTGGTTAAAAGATTCCTTTTTGGACTCAAATATTTAAAATACCAAAACCACAAGAACCAAAATAGTAATTTACTCTCCCTGTATATATAGGAGATGAATCAAATGAAAATCAAGTTTATCATATAATTCATAATTGATTTTAATTGTTTAAAGTATACACTACAAGAAAACGGGGCTATGGCATAAATTTATTGTCGTCGTGATAGGGTGCCTTTATCGTCGCCATAGATTCGTTGCTATAGCCCATTTTATTGTCTTGCCAAAGTAGTAGTCGCTACAAAGGTCTATCCCGACGACATGTCCTCGCCATAGAGTTGTCAGCAAAGAATTCCCTGTATTATATTTTAATTAAAAATATTTTATGGCCTATAGCGACAACATGTCATCGTTATAGGTCCTTTATTATTTATAATTATTTTAATAAAAAATTAAAATAAAATAAATTTAACCAACACTATGGCCATGACATGTCGTCGCCATAGACCAACTCATTTTATTTATAGTATTTAATTTTCTTTTTATTTTCCTGATTTTTCATAATTTCCAAGGTTATGAAAACAAATTTATATATTAAAACGAGAGCCAATATTATAAATACCTAAAAGAAAGTTGATACGATTTGAGTTATAACAAAACGAAACTACTAATAAAAACATCATTTAAATTTTTACAAACCATACAAATTAACTATTTAATTATCATCGTCTTGATCATCTTCATCCTTATCAGGATTTGATTTACTTCTTTCAAGTTTATTCATCCGTTCATGCAGTTCACGCACTTGTTGCCTAAGTGTATATTGATTTTCAATTTTTCCCTACATTAAAGAATAAAATAAAAAGTTATTAGTATTTTTATAAAAGTTCGACAACATAACTTTTGAACGTTTTTTTTCTTGATGCTATATGGATACATATAAGTGGAGTTAGTAACATTTAAAAGAAATGCATGAACATATATTTAAATTGAATAACTTACCATACTAGAAATTTGAGGGAAGTGAATATGCATGGTCATTCGGGTCACGACCCCCGCCGTTACCACCGTGTGCAACACCTGATGACATAATCTACAACAAACAATTAATAAATCTTTAACATATTTTAAAAAATACAATTCAAATCCTAAAACATCTTAAATTCATGTTCTAAAATAAAATTCAAATCTTAACATTTTCTAATACACATATTAAATCTCAAAGGCATAACCAAATTAACAACTAAATAACTAAATAAACTTATATTATCATCTAGAAAATATTTAAATCCACAAACCAATAACCAAATCAAAAAAATTATATTATCATCCTAATAACACAAACTAATAATCAAATAAAAAAACTTTTATATTATCATTCTAACAAAACAAACTATTATCATTCTAGCAATGCAAACTAATAAATAAATAAACAACTTATATTATCATTCTAACAAAACAAACTAATAACCTAATCAAACAATTTTTATATTATCATTTTAACAACACAAGCTAATAGCCAAATCAAACATTTATTTTGTCATTCTATCAATACCAACTAATAACCTAATCAAACAACTTTTATAAAGATACAAACTAATAACCAAATCAAATCACTTATATTATCACTCTAACAACACAAACTAATAACCAAATCAACCAATTAATTTATATAATAAATATAACAACACAAGCTCATAAGCAAACCAAACATATTACATTAAGATTTTGACACCACATTTTAACCAATAATCAAATATCACAACTTACATTATCATTCTAACAACACACTTCATTTATCATATTAGTTCATAGAAACAAAATAACATACACACCTATTAATTTTAACAAAGATGATACAACAACCCTAGAATGGTGGTGGTGGAGTCATGGTGGTGGTTGGAGGTCCCGATGGTGGAGGTTTTTTGATGGTGAGGGTGATAGGAGGATGGTGGGGGCGAAGGGAGTGGAATCAAAGCTAGAAACGATGGTGGTGGTGGGTTTTAGGAAGTGATTTGCCAGTGGGGCGAAGGTAGGTTGCGGTTGTGGTTGTGATTTGTTTTGGTAAAGCGAAGAAGAAAGGATAATGCAGACTGTATTTAGGGCAAACTGCATCCTATGGTGATGACATGTCGTCGCCATAGAGTTATATTATTTTTTAATTTTTTATTCGTTTAAGGCGGAATAAATGCGCGCCTAAGTGAAAAAACCTATGGCGACGACATATCGTCGCCATAGGTCTTTCATATTTTTTTATTTTTTT
>BJCM01154732.1:0-10800 GCA_018326385.1 Flaveria bidentis | reverse complement strand
GTTGAAAATCCATATTTATTTTAACAATATCAATTAAGTGCTTGTTAAAACAGTCACGTATAAAGTGATATTTAATACCGATGTGTTTAGTTTTAGGGTGTTGGACCGGATTTTTGGTGACGGCAATGGAAGCAAAATTATCAACAAAAATAGGGGTGTTAGAAAATTGCAAATCGTAGTCACGCATTTCCTGTTGAATCAAGATGATTTGTGAACAACAACTTGCAACAACAACGTATTCAACTTCACATGTTGACAGAGCAACGGAGGTCTGCTTCTTACACTTCTAGGTGACTAACCGTCTACCAAAGAACTGACATCCCATTGATGTTGACTTGTCATTCATTTTGCAACCGCCATAATCCGAGTCACTATACAATGTAAGCTCAAAGTCATCATCATGAGGATACCACAACTCGAGCGTTGGAGTACCCTTCAGATAACAAAAAATCCTTTGGACCCCGATGTGATGATTTACTTTTGGTTTCGCCTGATATCTGGAGCAAAGACACGTCGTGTACATGATATTTGGACGTGAGGCTGTGAGGTACATGAGAGATCCGATCATTCCTCTGTACATGGTGGCATCAACCAGATCACCATTTTTGTCGGGTGTCACGTCATGGTTTGTGGCAAGTGGAGTTCCAGCTGCGGAAGCATTCCCCATGTCGAATCGACTGAGGATATCACCCACATACTGGTTTGATGTAGGAAGATTCCCTTTGGTTTCTGATCCACCTGTAAGCCGAGAATGAACTTCATCTCTCCCATGGCACTCATCTCAAATTCTGCTTTCATTACAGATTCGAATTCTTTACATAGTTCTTCGTTTTTGGAACTAAAGATTATGTCATCAACATAAATCTGTACCAGCAGTAAATCGACATCTTTTTCTTTGATAAACAATATACAGTCTATCACTCCTTTTTAAGGCATTACTTACATATTTTGGCTCAAATTGAGACATAAAACATCGATAAGCACCATCGTGAAGGTAGCCTTTTTCCATGACGGAGGCATAATCAGCCAAATATAGTTGATTTCTTGTTTGTACTCCTATTCGAACATCTCCAATGATGTTGTCCAAGGGATAAACATTTATCCAGGATCCTGGAGTGGTGGGAATAACTACCTCATTATCCAATTTGTGAAACCCAGGTTCAGAATCTGAAGCTGTTGGAGTATGAGGTTCTGATATGTTAGAGGCATTAGGGTGTGATTCTTGTGTTTTTCATTTGTGGGAACTTGTTCTTCCTGTTGCACATTCGCAGTCTCAACTACTTCATCATCAGAAGATGAGTCCCTTACATCAAGTGCTCCCTCTAAAGGATTAGAGGAATCGTCTAGTGGAACCAATGTTGTCGAGTCTTATGGTGGTGTGTTTAGAACATCATACATCATCCTTGCTGATAGCTCATCATCAGTGGGAGAAGGATGTAGATTGAAGGATTTAAAGAATCCATCATAATCGAAGAAAAATGGCGGTCCTTTTCCAGCAGGGGGGTGGTGAATCTTTGAACATCAACGTTTCACCACACTTCTACCTGACCCGTTGAGTTGTTATAAACTCTCTTGTCTGGTATGTTGTATTTGAGAAAGATACCTTCTTCTTCCTTCTCACTAAACTTTCTTGTCTAAGTTTTCTTCAGCAGCATGCATGGTGCGCCAAATGGTTCTAGATACTCTAGGATGGGTTTATGTCGCTTGAGCAGTTCATAACATGTTTTCCCATGTCGTTTGACCACTAAGACTCAACAAGCATTAGCTACCACCTTCTTCCAGAATTGAATATGCAGTTTTGAGTCAGCTAGCATTGTTCTTGCAGTCTTTATCAAGCTCCGATTCTTCCTTTCTGCAACACCATTCATCTGTGGAGTATAGGCAGAGGCGAATTGATGTACAATTCCTCTCTCTCTATAGTATGCCTCCATCCACTGATTCTTGAACTCAGTTCCATTGTCTGATCGGATCTATCATACTTTCAGCTTGTAGAGTGATTCTGATGTAGTAACAAGTAATTTGAATGATTCAAAAGTTTCTAATTTGGATTTCAGAAACATCACCCAAGAAAACCTTGAGTAATCATTTGTTACTACAAAGCTATACAGATCACCAGTAATGCTCTTTGTACTGACAGGGTCAAATAGATCCATGTGTAGATGTTCAAGAGGAAGATCAATTGAATGAACTTTCTTTGTCTTGTGAGCCTTCTTGGTCGGTTTCCCTTTCTTACACACTACACAAAAATCCGGAAGTTGGAAGTTTTTGCAGGTTACTCCATTCACTAAATCATTTTATACCAAATGATTCATCTTCCTTGGATTAGTGAGTCCCATTCTCCTATGTGAGGAGATTGAATCCCTTTCAGTTGCCTTTGACAAGAAGCATTGAACCATGTGATCATTTGTGGAGGATTTTGATAGATCCAAGACATACAAATCGTTGTATCTTGAAGCTGACATAAGAACTTTATCCTCCGCAATCACATAGTCCTTCTTCAACATATAGCACTTCTTGTTGTCAAATAAAAATTTAAGTCCTTTATCACAGATATGGGAAACTGAAAGTAAGTTTTTCTGTAGTTACTGAACGTAGTTGACCTTGTCAAACTTAACTCTCTCATTTCCTACTTCACCTTGAGCAGTGATGTAGCCTCCTTTATTCCCAGCAAATAAAACATGTCCTCTTTAATTTGTCTAACATAGAAAAGGAGAGACGAATTCCCTGTCATGTGCCTGGAAGCCCCACTATCAATAATCCAGGTATCAGTGATAGCACTGTATCGGACACCCTACACATTGAAAGAAACTTATTAGTTCAGATTTGGGACCCAAGCCCTAACTGGCTTGGGTGACCCGGAAGAATCACACATCATAAACTCAACCCATTGTCCTTTAGAGGATGAGGGAATATCTTCCTTCTTAATGTTTTCACTATCAGACATTATACTTGATTTTTCTTTCCATGAGCCAATTTTGTGTAAGGCCTGTTTGTAATAAACAAATGACTAGCTTATTGTTTGAACTTTATGTTCACTCATACTCTTAGGTGGAGTATTAGATCTCGATTTAGAAAAGCTTCGTTTTGTATCAAAAAGTTCAATTTTCTTTTTGGGAGTCTGATAGTAAGGATAATTTGAAGAGATATGTCCTTGTTTTCCATAATTGTAGCAAGATCTTCCTTCTACAGTTTGAGGAAAATATTTATGTGGGTTTGAGTTTTGCAAAGGTGTGACGTTTGTCTGTTTGGGTTTTGTCACTTCCCTTTTAGATGTTTCAGCCTTATTAACAAAATTATTTGTTTTAACGTTTTGAACATCTTTAACTTGCATTTTATTTGGACTTTGATGAATAACACGTTTATGGTTAACTGGTTTGGTCAGTCTTGGTTCTGAAGTAGAAGTTTGTTACCGTGACCTTACATTAACCCTTTTGATTTCATCATCCAAATTTTCAACTAGCGTTTTACCTTTAGATTTCGAAGTAGGCTCCTTCTGTCTAGTGATCTTCGATACAGGTTTGACTGTGGAATCGGGATTAGTAACAAGAGGAGTGGACACCATATGATCTTTTACTGGGTTGTCATTTACAGGTCTACATTTTGTATTTAAAAAGATTTCATGTGGTGGTGTAACTACTTTGTACCCCAAACCATCCCCATTGTTTCGTTCTTTCACTAATTTTTTAACTATATGAGAAGAACTAGCCCAACTATGCAGTTTTTGTTTTACAGAGTTTACCTCGACTTCCAAAACTATTTTTTTTCTTTTTGATTTCTTCTAAAGAATTTAAATAAAACTTTATATCATTTGATTTATTTAAGGCAACAACCTCGGTTTCAATTAGTTGTCTTCCTAAAATTTCTATCTTTTCTTTAATATTGCACTCATTTTGTTTTAATATACGATTAGCTTCAGTGCAGACTTGTAAATCATTTACTAAGTTATCATTGTGTTCTAACAACCTAGGAAATTTCAAGTCAATGCTTTCTCTAAATTTATCACATTCATGAAAAGCATGTCTATCAAATAACTGGTCTAGAGAACTTACATGTGATGAATTGGTTGAATTAGCCATCAAAGCAGAATTAGATCCTTTGGTGGCTGGAGATTCTGAACTTGTTGCTCTAAGCTCTACTTCAACCAGGTGATTTACCACGTTCGTAGCCTCTTCAATATCTGATATCGCATGCTCAGCTGCACTCTCACCTTCACTAGAGGACCCATCATTTACTGCTTCAAAAAATGCAATATTTGATTCTCCAGGAGAAACAAACCTGAAGGACCAGTCTTGTCCTTTATCACCTTGAGCAGTAAGAGCCTTTGTCTCTTTGCTCGAAGAAGCAGTTCCAATTGTGTCCTTGTCTTGACGGTTGAAGGTGGGAATTGGATTTCCATTACCTGTTTTCTTGGGCTTTAGACATTCACGTTTAAAGTGCCCCTTCTCACGACAGTTAAAGCATGTTACTTTGGTTTTGTCTAAACCAAACATCGTGTCCTTAGTGGCTATTAGGTTCTGTCTCATCTTCTTGACAAACTTTTTAGCTTTTCTGACTGCACTTGCCAAGGCCCACATGATATCCATTCTCTCTAGCTCATTCTCATCAACTTGCTCGTAGTCTTCATATGCAAGATGACAATTTCCAACCTTCCTGGTGACTAAACCATCATAGGATTGGATAACAGCTGCTAGAAGATCCATGTGCTCCTTTGCAACTTCCACTATGATATTACCGAGATTCTCGGTCTTCAACTTTGTAGTATTGGCTTCAGGCACTATATATTGGGTAGTAGATGACCCTGATGTTTCTGGTCCTGAAGTTGTGGATTGGGAAGAAGAAGAAGAAGAAGAGCTAGACACAAAAGCTGTTTGTAAAGGTGCTCCTGAAACAGCTGGAGAAGAGACTGAGTTGTAAAGTGAAGGATTCTGAATGTAGGATCCTTTCTTAGACTTGTACTTCATCCTCAGCTCTTCCTCTCTTAACTTTAAGATGAAGTCATTTATGTCCAATTTTACAAGAATGTCATTCTGTCTGAGATTGGACACAAATGAATCCTATTTATCAGGTAACCCATCAGCAAAACTTGAAAACTTATCTTCCATTGATATGGTTACACCATGAGTGTGCAACTCACTCATGAGATGATAGAACCTATCAATTATGTCAGCCAGACTCTCATTCTCAATGGACAATAAATTATCAAACTCCTTCTTGACAGCCTTATTCTTTAATGCCTTTAATGTTGCATTACCATCATATCTCTTCCCTAAAGCCTCCCATAGCTTTTTAGCCTGTTTGTTCTCAGAAAACTCATAAAAGATATCTTTTGGTATTAACTGAGTCAACAGAGCATAAACTTTCTTCTCAGCATTGAAGATTATCTTTTGTGTTTCATTCACTCCTCCCAAGGTTAGCTTGACTCCTTTAGCACTGACTGGCACCATGTAACCAGTCTCAATGGATGTCCAAAGATTGGGATCAACTCCATTTAAGTAAATCTCGAACCACTGTTTACATTGTGGATAGTTATCTAACGTTATAAGCTTTGTATTTTTATTGTGATTTCCTATCTCATTTTCTAGAAGCAGAAGGTTCTGGATGCGTGAGTCCTTCCCGGCAGTAAACGCAACAAACTGATCTTCCATTTGTATAAACTTGGTACTTGGAGAACAAGACAGGTTCAATCGTACGAATGAACTATAAGAATGGTTGACTCGTGCGAATGAAGGGTGTGAATGAATTCAAATGTGTGATTGGATTCAGTTGCGTGTATGAACGAAAAGAATGGAAACAAACGACTGGATATGTTCAGTCATGCGAATGAAGAATGCGACTAAGTTCAGTCGTGTGAATGGAGTGTACGAATGAGTTCAATCGGACAAATGAACTATTCGTGCGACTGATGACTGTTGTTTTGGCAAATTCGTAGATTTTGACACTTTGACACGAAAACGCGATTTTCCCAAGAACCCTAATCTGCCGTATAGTGAAAAATCAAAACTTTAATGCTAGAAAACATCGAAAAAACTTTTTGACTCAAAAGAATGACTCTTTCGAATGAAAACGTTAAGTTTAACACCAAAACTATTCGAATCACACGCAAAATCATGAGCCAAAGCTCTGATACCACTTGTTAGGATTGTGTACGTACGGAATACTAACTGATAATGTGTGAACCCAGATCAGATAGTGCAGAATCCTATTTGTTTGGCAATCCAATCAGTGAGAACGTTAACCCGATCAATATAAGAATAAACTAAACGTTAAGAACAAGTAGGAATCGATCAAAAACGAACTATGAAGTTCGATTAGATACTCTGGACGACTAAGGTTTGTGTATATTCGAAGTGTTATCGAATTGTTCTCAATTCTTTAGTTTTTCCACGAATTAAGTGGTATTTATAGGTTTGTAGGTTTTATTCGTACGACTGAACCATTAGCATGGTTTAGTCGTGTGACTGAATCATGTGATTGAGTCATACGCACAACTGAAGGTTCAGTCGTGTGACTAAGTCAATCTTATGTCTCATTCGTACGACTGATCCAGTCTCCTAGTTCAGTCGTGTGACTGGTCCATAAGAATGATGTATTCATGTGTATGGTCCATAGCATAAAGACTCATCCGACTAGGTTGAACAAATTTCTCAATCATTATTGACTAAGAACTATGTACAATGACTTCAAACCTATATAATAAGTTCATACACATGAATTATACTCAACACAATAATAATATGAAATAGATAAACATTAATAAGAATCAACCACATATTATATATCATTGAATCAATTCATTACATATATGTAAGACATAAAAGACTTTTAAATTAAAGCTCACAAACTAGGAACATGATGTATCTACAAATAACTCAAGTTTATGTTCTCTTTTTGTTTCCAAAAAAATTGTCTCAAACATTGATTCGGTGTGTTCTTGTAATGTTTCCACTTCTTCTTTAAATGATTTCAGTTGTAATGTTGATGTTTATAATGCTTGTGTTAATGATGTTGAGAATGATTCTGCAATCAAGAGTAAAGAGAAAATTGAAAGTAATTGTTTTGAAAAATTCTTTTCTCACCTCATTCCAACATTTACCCCAAATAATATTTTACAGTCAAGTGAAAGGGTAATGTCATCTTCTTGTGCACAAGTGGTACTAGTATCATATGTACTTCAGATGAAAATGCTTCAACCTTTATTAATAATTATTCTTCAAATAATAAAACAAGAACCATAGAAATGTATGAGACATACAATGATGATGATTGGATCTTATCTAAGTGTGATGATGAAATATGTATAGATAAAATTTTTAATCTATCACATAATAAACATAGACTAAAATTTCATTGCTTTAGATGTGGTAAAAATGATCATATAATTAAAAACTGTCATGAGCTTCATCACAGACATGTTCACATGAATTTTTTTTGGCAGTATGTTAACTCATCTGATTAATAATTTCTTTTGCAAGAAGTCATCTGCACCAAAGTCTAAAGTTGTTCAAACATGGGATCCTGTTTGAACTAGTTAATTTATTCATTCTATTTTTATAGGAGTCATCCGCAAAAGTTGCAAATAGTGTTTGGCATGTTGATAGTGGATGCTCTAGACATATGATGGGGCTAAAAGACTTGTTGAGAAACTATCGCATCATCAACGGAGGATATGTTGCATTTGTCGGTGACAAGAAAGGTTGGAAATGATTGGTAAAGGGGAGGTTTCAAATGGATTCCTTACACTGGAGAAAGACAATTATGTGCTAGAGCTTGCTTTCAATCTGTTGAGTGTCTCTCAAATTAGTTAAAAACAATCTTGTTAGGGAATAACCTTTAAAAGTCTTCTTTGTTGTTGAGAAATTCATGCATGTGCCAAAGGTAAACAACAAAAGAAACCTCATAAAACAAAACTCAAAAATAACATTTCTAATTCTCTCGAGTTGTTATATACTGATCTGTTTGGTCTAATCGGCGTTAAATCCATTCCTAAGAAATCTTTTTTCTTTGTTGTTACAAATGACTTTTCAAGGTATTCTTGGATGAGATTTCTTGCCTATAATAGAGAAGCTACTGAAGAGCTACAGAAGTTGATTCTTTCAATTTAAGTGATAAGTAAGAGGAAGGTAATGGCTATTTGAAGTAATAACAGTACTGAGTTTAGAAATCATATCTTTGATTCCTTCTGTGCAAGTAAAGGTTTTTAGAGATAGTTCAGTGCAGCCAAAACACCCCAGCAGAATGGTGTTGTGAAAAGAAATAATGGCACACTTATTGAAGCCACTCGTACTATGTTGATTGAGTCCTATTTACAAATTACCTTATGGGCTGAGGCGGTGAATTGTGCATCCAATGTTCTCAACAGGGTGTTGATTGTAAAAGACAAAATGAAGACTCCTTATGAACTATTTCATAAGAGGAGGCTAATGACTGATTTCTTTCGTCCATTCGGATGCTCATGTACCTTACTAAACACCCAAGCTCAAAAGACAAAATTTGGTGATTTGTTCGACAACTATTACTTCGTTGGCTACTCCTCTTCTAAGAAAGCTTATCGGGTGTATAACAAGAGAACACATATTATGTAGGAGTCATTTTATGTTGATTGGTAGGAATCTAATTGCTCTGATGTCCGATCAGAACCCGCATGGTTCTTTGACTCCAATATGGTTTTTAACTCTTTTAATCTTCCAACTTTTTAAGATGATGCGTCCATCTCCAATGTCCAAACAAAGATCATTCCTCCAGATCCATTACCTATCATTCCTCCTGTTCATTAGCCCTTCTCAATTCATCATCTGACAACGCCATATCAGTTGACATTCCATCTTCCTCATCACCATTTGACATTCCACCCCTACCTGTTTTTGCATCTCTTCCCTCGACACCAACTTCTACTTCAACTCAAACTTTTCAATCGTCCTTAGTTGTTGAACTTGTTCAACCATCTTCTTCTCCATTATCTCCATCATCATCTCTAGCCACTACCCCACCTCAATTCAATCCATTACCCTTACACGCTGACTGTAAAACACTAAAAGATCACCCTCATGATAACATCATTGGATTAATCATTGATGGAGTTAGGACGGAGAGTCAGTCTGGTTTGATTAACATGTGTTTATTCTCTTGTTTTATATCCCAAACCATTTCAAAGAATGTTCATGCAGCTCTTCAGGATCCTTGTTGGGTTGAGTCGATGCAACTGGAGTTACAATAGTTTAGAAAACTCAAGGTGTGGATGCTGGTTGATCTACCACCAAACAAATGCCCAATAGGGACGAAATGGATATTCAAGAACAAACCTGATGATCGTGGTATTGTGGTAAGGAACAAGTTAAGGTTGGTGGTTCAAGACTTTACTCCGGAAAAAGGGATTGACTACACGGAAGTCTTTGCACTTGTAGCCCGTCTTAAAGCAATTAGGATCTTTTTGGCTCATACCGCAAACAAGCAATTCAAAGTCTATCAGATGGATGTCAAATGTGCATTTATCTATAGAAACATTGATGAAAAGATATGTGTGTCAACCACCAGGATCTTCTTAGCAATGGTGTTTCTCTATATGGTCTCCATCAAGCTCCTTGCATCTGGTACAAGACTCTAACACAGTATCTTCTGAGTAATGGTGTTTCTTGTGGCACCATCAATATGACTTTATTAAAAAAAGAAGTGGATAGTGAGATGCTAATCGTACAAGTCTACATTGATGACATCATTTTTGGCTCCACCATTCCAAAGTTGTATCAGGAATTTAAGGAAGTTGTGCTTAGTCGTTTTGAAATGAGCACGATAAGGGAGATGCGCTTTTCTTGGGATGTAAGTTGAACAAAAGCCAGAAGGAATTCTCATTCATCAGGAAAAGTATATCCAAGAGATTCTAAGGAAAATCAAGATCGATGACGCTTCTCCTGAAATGACTCCATTCGTAGTGCAAACATGCATCTCTCCATATGAGAATAGGAAACCTGTTGATCCTCACCTATACAAATCCATGATCGGTTACCTAATGTATCTTACAACAAGCCATCCTAACATTACCTTTGTTGTAGGATATTGTGCCCGATACCAATCTGCCCCAAAGGAGTCTCATGAGAAGGCTGTAAAACGAATAATTCGTTATCTTAAAGGCTCCAATCTTTTAGGGCTTTGGTATCCTTATGATGGTAATTTTGATTTACATGCTTATTCTGACAGTGATTCCAATGGTTGCAGGTTAAACATAAAATCCGTCACATGAGGCTTTCAATATTTGGGAAATTGTATGGTTTCATGGCAGAGCAAGAAACAAACTACTTTGTTTCTTTCCACAGGGGAGGCGGAGTATATTGCTGCTTCAAGTTGTTGCTCTCAAGTGCAGTGGATACAACACCAGATGATTGACTATGAAATCAATTTCCTTCACACTCTGCTATTATGTGACAACAAAGCAGCCATTGGAATCGCAAAGAATCCAATTTACCATTCCCGCACCAAGCATATTGAGACAAGGATTCATGCAATCTATGATTCTCTGAAGAAGGGTTTTATTGATATTATTCCTATTGACACTAAAAATAAAAAATATGTTCTTTTCTCTAAAACATTCAATAAACCTTGTTTTTATGAACTAATCTCGATATTAGGATTGATATCATTTTAAAACTCATTTTCTACATTGTCTCATGTACATATTGTATATTCCTTTTATTGTTTTCTTTCTTTCTTTTAGTTTTTTGTAAGCCCCATAGTCCTTCATCATTTTACATACAAAATATAAAATAATAATAATAATAATATATATATATATATATATAATAAAAGTTT